>RJWK010017487.1:0-34279 GCA_004363435.1 Platanista minor
GGGGTTGGGAGTCCGCCTGCCGATGCAGGGGACACGGGTTCGTGCCCCGGTCCGGGAAGATCCCACGTGCCGCCGCGGAGCGGCTGGGCCCGTGAGCCATGGCCGCTGAGCCTGCGCGTCCGGAGCCTATGCTCCGCAACAGGAGAGGCCACAGCAGTGAGAGGCCCGCGTACTGAAAAAAAAAAAAGAAAGGGAAAAACAACCCACAGAATAGGAGAACATTTTTTGTAAAGATATCTGATAAGGGACTTGTAGCCTGAAATTATATAGCACTCTTACAGCTCAACAATAAAAACAACCGAATTAAAAAAAAAAATGGACAAAGAATCTGAACAGACATTTCTCCAGAGAAAATATACAAATGGCCAACAATCACATGAAAAAATGCTCAATATCATTACTCATTAGGGAAATACAAATCAAAGCCACAAAGAGATACCACTTTACACTCACTAGAATAGTTATTATCAAAAAGACTGTTGGTGAGGATGGGAAGAAACCAGAACCTTTTTACAGTGCTGTAAATGATGCAGGAATGGAAAATGATGCAGCTGCTTTGGAAAACAGTCTGACAGTTCTTCAAACACACTCAGCAATTCTGCTCTTAGATATCTGTCCAAGAGAAATGAAAACATATCCACACAAAAATTTGTACGTGAATGTTCACAGCAGCATTATTCATAATAGCCAAAAAGTGGAAACAAATCAATGTCTGTCAAATGATGAATGGATAAAGAAAATGTGGAATAACCATACAACAGAATAGTATTCAGTCACAAAAAGGAATGAAGTACAGATATATGCTACAACGTGATGAATCTTAAAAACATGATACTTAGTGAAAAGAGACACAGAAGGTCACATACTGTATGATTTGATTTATATGAAATATCCAGAATAGGCAAATCCATAGAGAGAGGAAGTAGATTAGTGGTTGCCTGGGGCTGAAGGAACAGAAAATGAAGAAGAGCTATTAATGGGTATGAAGTTTCTTTTTTTGGAGTAATGAAAATGTTCTAAAATTTATTATGGTGATGTTTGTACAATTCTGTAAATATGTTAAACATTAAAAAAAAACTTAAAAAGAGAGAAAGAGACCTAAGAAAATTAAAAGACAAACCAATTTGCATTGTTTAAACCATATTTAGACCCTGACTTTTAAAAATACACTATAGGGAATTCCCTGGCAGTCCAGTGGTTAGGACTCAGCGCTTTCACTGCCAGGGTCTGGGTCCAATCCCTGGTCGGGGATCTAAGATCCTGTAAGCCATGCGGCATGGCCAAAAAAAAAATACACTATAAAATAAAATTATAAGGCAATCATAGAAATTTAACATTGAATATCTGATATTAATGAATAACTTCTTATTTCCTATAGGTATGATAATGGAATTGAGTTATGCTTTTTTAAAAAGGAGTCCCTATATCTTAGAGAGAATTTTTTTTTTTTTTAATTTACACATGAAATGAAATAGGACTTCCCTGGTGGTGCAATGGTTAAGAACCCACCTGCCAATGCAGGGGACATGGGTTCAATCCCTGGTCTGGGGAGATCCAAAATGCTGCAGAGCAACTAAGCCCGTGCACCACAAGTACTGAGCCTGAGCTCTAGGGCCCACAAGCCACAACTACTGAGCCCGTACACCACAACTACTGAAGCCCGTGTGCCCTAGAGCCTGTGTGCCACAACTACTGAGCCCACACACCACAACTACTGAAGTCCGCATGCTCCAACTACTGAGCCCATGTGCTGCAACTACTGAAGCCTGCGGGCCTAGAGCCCATGCTCCACAAGAGAAGCCACCGCAATGAGAAGCCTGCACTCAGCAACGAAAAGTAGCCCCCGCTCACCACAACTAAAGCCCCCACACAGCAACAAAGACCCAATGCAGCCAAAAAAGAAGAAGAAGAAATGATAGGATTTGCTGGGTGTCTAGGATTTGCTTCAAAATAAACTGGGGAGAGAGGTAGGAAGTAGACAGGTATATAGGTGAAGTGTCATGAGTTGGTAATTGTTCATTAAACTATTCTCTCCACCTTTTTTTTTTTTTTTTTGCTTGAAATTTTCTTTAAAAAAAAAAAAGCCAAAGAGAGTAAATATTTCCATGCCACATTATTTTATGTGCCAGTTATTAATCCCATAGGTGGAAAGTGCCTTGGACTTGCCCTTCCAATCCTCAGCAACCACTTTTTCTGCCTCAAATCTTTCCAAAAGAAGTCTTTCATCCTTCATGGTTTTTCCTAAAAAAGCCATGTGTTGGTTTCCTTCTGTAATTTGTTTAATCTTAGACCTAATGGAGTTTTTTAACTGAATTTTAAAACTTCCTTAGTTTCGATATTAAGTTGCTCCTTAAAGTATACATTGGCCGGTTTCCCTTGGCTTGTCAATTGCACTTGCTCCCAATGAAGACAGCAGAGAGAATGGTCCAAAACTATGAGCTCAAGGCAGAGACTCCATGGTCACATTAAAAAGAAGAGTTTCTCAGGGCATTCTTAGCCCCAGCCCTTGTCCCAGAGCCGGACCAGAAAACAACCCAGCCTGAACCCCACAGGGGTCCTTACAGAAACAACAATAGCAGCTCTCAAGTTCCTGACTACACACCATGTAAGGGGCACAGTACCAATCACTTTACGTGAGTAACGTTAGTCATTGCAACAAGGCTAGGATACAGGTACTATTATTTACCCTCATTTTGCTGAGACTTCCAGAATGGCAGAGCAACTTGCTCTAAATCACATAGGTTTATGTGGAAGAGCAAGTATTTGAACCCAAGCTGTCTGCCCCCGAGGTCTGCACTTATTCCAGGCTGTATTACCTCCTGGGTGGAAACCAGTTCATTGCATCTTTGTTGTTGTATCACTAATGTTCAAGGACCAGAAACTCTAGTGAGGCCAAAAATCATCTGACAACAGAAGTTGGACTATCTCCCAGGAAAACCCCCCTCCCCAGGTCCCGCATTAGGACCATCAATTTCACAAATATTGCAAATGAACAGCAAAACAAAAGGCACCTAAGTTATGGAAAATGATACACAGAGTTAAATTAAAAGTTAAAAATGGGGCTTCCCTGGTGGCGCAGTGGTTGAGTGTCCACCTGCCGATGCAGGGAACAAGGGTTCGTGTCCCGGTCTGGGAAGATCCCACATGCCGCGGAGCGGCTAGGCCCGTGAGCTGTGGCCGCTGAGCCTGCGCGTCCGGAGCCTGTGCTCCGCAACGGGAAAGGCCACAACAGTGAGAGGCCCGCGTACAGAAAAAAAAAAAAAAAAAGTTAAAGATGAAAGACACATGGCCTTCACCTTGCCCCGCCTCGACCTCCAGAAATGCCCGAGTCCAAGGCCAGGGCCAGCTGGGCTGGTTGCAAGGATTCTGTAGAGGCTATTCCACAGTGAGGGGAAAACAGGCAGAAGGAGGGTAGGCGGGTCTTCCTAAGTAAATCCAGATCACAGTCAGGGCAGCTACGAGGCTTCCCTGAGTCACTCCCATCTCTACATACTACACCCAGGAATGACTTAGCACCAAAACACCAACGGACCTCATGAGTGGAAAGGGCTGAGAACACGCGTCCAAGTCTAGGGACTAAACTTCAGAAACACTGAAGGCAAGCTGTCCACACATAACTCAAGCCTTCCACCAAAACCACCCCGCTCCCCAGTGGGAGGGACAGGGTCGGACTGGGAAGGGCAGAGGTCCCCAAATGAGCTCAGCATTGGACAAGAGGGGAAGGGCTGCCGGGCAGGACTAGGGAGACCTCAAATGAGCTAGGAAAAGAAATGGAAGGAGCTGGAGTATGAAAAAATAACCAAAATACAAGAAGCAGAACCAGAGAGGGAAAATGAAGCGTCCTCTGAAACCGAGAGCTAGCGGGGGACACAAGGCTCAGGGGGCAGCAAACTAAGAATGAGACACTCTTTGCCTGTGTGTAGATCGGAGTGACTGGGGACAGGGGCCTGGGTAGTGGGAATAACTGGGGAGCAGGGGGACCAATAACTGGAACTGGGACTCAGGGAGTCTAGGAGGGACTGAGACACAGGAGGTCTGAGAACTGGGGGTCGCTAACTGGACTAGGGAGGGGATCGGAGGACTGGGAGGGACTGGGGTATCTGGGGGACAGGAGCTGGTTGCAAGTGATGGACAGGAGTCAAGGCACTAGGAGTGCCTGGACCGAGGACGCCAGAAAAGTGCAGGTGACCAGAAGCCAGGAACTGGGCGTACATGGGGGTCAGGAAACTGGGACCGATGGGACGGGGTCCGCGAGCGAGCGGGACGCGGGGACTCGGGGGCCGGAGTGTGCAGTTGGTGCGGCGGGAGCCGGGGCGGCTGGGGCGGGTGACAGCGGCCAGGCCGCCACTCACCGCTCATGATGCCGCTTCCCGGGCCGGTGCCTGCCGTGCCGCCGCCACTGCCGCTGCCGCCCTCCAGACAGGCCGGGAGACGGCGCCCCCCCGCCCCGCCTGCCGCCCCGCCCCGGAAGTACAGCCCAGCCGGCGCGGCCCCGCCCCCCGACCCGGAACGTAAACACCCGCGCTGGGCGGCAGAGTTGGGGCGATGGTCGCCGCTCCGAGGCTGCTGGGCGCCCGAGGCAGACCGGGGACCCCAGCAGCAACGCCTCTCGATCCTCAAGGCGGGGACCGGACGGGACACCTCCCCGCCATCCTGGGCTCACACCTCTGTCGGGGAGCCAGACGGGACGGTGGCCACGAGAAATGAGACAACGCGGTTCCAGAGAGCGCTAGAAGCGGAACGGGGAAATTTAAAAAGAGGAATGGGCCAAAACGTGGGGATAGGGGAAGTGGGCAGTCCCGGGGGGCCACTCTCTGGAGATGACTTTAGAGACCTGGATGGTAAGAGGGAGACGGCCCGGGAAGATCGATGGGAAGGGTGTTCCAGAAGGAGGGGTTGACTGGAGTGAAAGGGTGAGCGAGGAAAGGGTGTGAGAGAGGAGATTGAAGAGGTGGGTGGAGGGCCCTGCAGGCCATGGTGAATGGGTTGGACTTTCCTGCCTAACTCTAAGGAGATAAGGGAATGCGAAATCATTACAAGAATTTAAGCAGGGGAGTGACGCAATGTGAATTTTAAGGTGATTCCCCTTCCTGGGTTGAGAATGAATTGTAGTGGAGAAGGGTCAGTTGGCTAGGGGGCCACTGCAATTGTCTGGCAAGAGATACTACTAGTGCCTGGGGCTAAGGTGGTGGCAGTGGTGTGAACGTAGATGGGTTGTGTTTGAAAGAAGGTCAGGTGACTGCCCCATTTTACAGATAAGGGAAAGGGGACTCAGAAAGGTTAAAGGAGTGTTTTCCCAACTGGTTTTGCCCACAACCCAGAGTAAAAGAAAATGCATTTTACACCACAACCCAGTACACAAATACATACATTTAAGGAGCTGTTTAACAAAACAATTCTGTAGGTAATGTATTCTCTTCACCTTTTCTTTTTTTCAATGCTGACTGAGACGACTGATCCACTTGTAAGTCTTGATCCACAAAACACTGAATTGAGGCCCCCACGGGGAGATGGAGCCAGAATTCCAGCCGAGTTTTGCGTGACCCACATCCCCATGGTCTTCCTACTACGTTGCTTCTCAACACATACTCTCTGGCCCCTGGAAATTTACCTTTTGGATTCAGCAGAGATCAAGAGATCTTTGGAGAAGGATGCTCTGCAGCATTATTTATAATAGAGAAAAAGTGAAAAGCACCAAAGCCAGGTTACAGAAGAATAGCTAAGCAAATCATGGCCCACCTCACAAAGAATCTCATAGTTTAAAGTGCTAATTATAAAGGTTATGGAAATGCAAGGAAAGGCCAGTAATAATAGAATAAGTTTTAAAAAAGCCCCATGCAGGGAACTCCCCTGTGGTCCAGTGGTTAAGCCTACATGCTTCCACTGCAGGGGGCATGGGTTTGATCCCTGGTCAGGGAACTGGTAAGATCCCACATGCCACACGGTTTGGCCAAAAAAAAAAAAAAAAAAGCCCCACGCAAAATGGTCTGTACACCATGATTACAATTGTGTCAAAGTCAAAATACAGCCATGTGCAGGGACTATGATAGAATGTAAACATGAAAATACTTGTGTGTTTGGTTGGTGGGGTTGTTTTCCCCATTTTCAAAATTGTACTTTGTAGTTGTTGCTAATTTGTTATTCTAGTTAAAGAGTCAGTGTGTCTGAATCCCTCCTTTCCCCCTGCAGAAAGCCTAGTTTAGGTTTGGCTGCCTCTGTAACTTTTGGTGAGACATCACATACTTGGCTTCGTGGAATTGTCATGAGGATACGTGTTATACCTTCTCCTAGCGCCCTGTACCCTTTCTTTTTGTTTTTTTTCGGTACGCGGGCCTCTCACTGTTGTGGCCTCTCCCATTGCGGAGCACAGGCTCCGGACGTGCAGGCTTAGTGGCCATGGCTCACGGAACCAGCCGCTCTGCGGCACGTGGGATCTTCCCGGACCGGGGCACGAACCCGTGTCCCCTTCATCGGCAGGCGGACTCTCAACCACTGTGCCACCAGGGAAGCCCATCTTCATGGCACTTGAGATGGGATAGGTTATTGAACTCGTAGAGGGTGCTTGACATTTTCCACCACCTGCCACCCCCCTTTAAGTATTGTAATTCCTTCCTCCCGAGATTTAGCCTGGTACTGGAGGACCAAGAATCAGGAGCCTAAGGTCAGCAGCTCTTCTGGGCTTTTGAAAAAATCTAAACTCATTGCAAGGGGTGAGGGGAGAAGGAAGAAGACTTGTGAGAAACTAGGAGGAATATTCCCAGGCCATATAACAGAAAAGGAGTGTGTGCCTGCCCTCAAAGAGACTAGACCTCAAAGCACTAATAAAAACCATGATGGCAACATAACTAACACAAAGTACTTAACATGAACCAGAAACTTTTCATGGGAATAAATAAATAAATAATAAATATATGTGTGTGTATATTTTTATTTAATCCTTAAAACAATGTTATAACTAGATACTATTATCCCCATTTTACAGATGGGGAAACTGAGGCATAGAGTGGTTAAGTAACTTTCTCAGTCACCCAATGTCTATAACTTCCTAGTAACAGAGCCTGGAGTCAAACTCCAAGAGCCAGTGCCTTCACCACTATACTGCGTTGTCTCCTATGGCCCTCAAAGGCCTGGAATGGAGCCATAATGAGCCCTGAGTGGGTAAAAAGTTCCCACCAAGTTTCTCCATACCCCAAGCCTGACGCAAAAGCCACAAAGCCCCAAGACCTTGAGGGTCTCTGCTGTGGTGCCAGTGCGCATCTTAACAATGATCAAAGTCAACAGATTACCAGAGGGCACTGCCTATTGCACAGCCCTTTCCATAGCACCTCAGGGCCTTTGCACGACCCAAGGAAGGCAACCTTCTCCCAATAATGACTAAGATTGTAGCCCAAAGAGATGGGGAAACTCAGAAATGAAATTAAATTGATGTGAAGAGAAAAAAGGGAATAGATCAGAATGTCTGGGTTTAAGTCTGGCCCTGCCATTTACCGGCTATGTGATCCTGCTCTGATTCAGTTTCTGTCATCATCTGTAACATGCAGATAATAATGGTCCACCTACCTTGTGGTTTGTTGTATATATTAAATGAGTTAGTACAGGTAAAGCACTTGGAACAACCCCTAGCACATTAGTAAGGGTAAATAAGTGCTAGCTATCATTATTATTACCTGCATGTAGGTACAAAAACGATACCTAGTACCCATTTATCACAGTTTGCAACTACACGTTTATTTATATGATTGTAATAATGCCTGATGCCTCCATGAAGCTGAAAGCTCACAAGATCAGGAACTGGCCATGCACTGCACACCAAATTAGTGTGGCTGGCTCTAGGCTTCTCCTGTAGATAGAAAGTACATAGGATAACCTCGCTTTCCTTTAACAATGAAAAGAAATCCAGTCTGTCCTGAAATGTATGTCTGCATGTATAGGAGAGAAGTGGTCTAGCCACAGAAATGTGTGACTATGGAATCTACACATTGCAGTGCTTTTTTTTTTTTCAGTGAGTCAATTTAATCATGAAACCAAGGAAGTTTCCACAGCTAAGCTCCCAACAGTAAGGTAGAAAAATATATCTAACAAAGATTTTCCAGAATTAGAGAACGAAAAGCCATATCATCCACTGATAAGTACAATCATCCTAAAAAGATCTGATACATCATCCTTTTCTTCTGACAAAAGATTTTCCAAGTAGCTCTATACCATCGAAATGGTTAATTAGCTGGGAAAATTGATTTCTCCATCCCCATGACACTCGAGGCAGCTAGCAGGCTGTTGCAGTAGTCGTTTGTTTTTGTGGTGACAAGAATGGTTGCACCTTCCTCCATGGCTGGGAGTGGAAAGAAATGGTCAGAATCAACCTTTGGTTTGCTCCTGACACAGTCTTCACACATACATTCTTCCACTGTGTACCCGAGGCCTCTCGAAAGAAGAGTTTCCGCACCAGTCCCGCCATCGTCGCTCTCATACAGGTCTGCATTCGCATCCTTCCGGAGAGCCGATCCTGATTATGCAGAAACAGAACCGTTAACCTGAATTTTTCAGGGCGCATGGTTGTGACAGTCTTAGCAGCACACATCCAGGATCGAAGCAACGTGAGATGTGTCTCTTCCCACAGAACAAAGAAGTGGGTCCTACACTAGAAGTCATGAACTGACAGACCATGGGCCACATTGGTTTCAAAGACATGCTTGGTTTAGGGCGTACAGTGTTTTTAAGTGTTTGCTTGTCTGTTTTACATTGGCCCACATTTGAAAAGCAAGAGATTTTACATACTAATCTAGACAACTGGCCTCTTTTTTTTTTTTTTTTTTTTTTTTAAGAAAACAAAATGTGGCCACTAGGAGCCAACATTCCTACACAGAAACAGTTGGGAGTCGATAGCACCTGTCTCCTTCAAGCAGGGCATGGGCTCCCCTATCGCCGAAGCCTCAAGCAGCCCACTACATTCGTTTCTCACCCACTTGGCCCTTGGATGCATTAAGGTACTGAGCCTTTTTACACATGTGAAATGACAAATTACCATATGTTAGAGCACACCAAAATCAGTCTTGGGTGATACTTCAGAATTCACAATAAAGATGCTTCTCTTAGCATTTTGTGGCAGATTACTTTTTTTTTAAATGAATCTGTCATGATCACAGAAGGAAGGAGTCCCCACTACATCCCATATATGTCTATGAAGGCACGTTTACCACTTCCTCAACCTTCTGGAGTGTAACTCCATCTTCCAAAACGTCACACTTAAGTCACTCCCCACCTGTCTCTCAGACCCCAGGCAAAAAAAGAGAAATGAGTAAATCATATGGAACAGCCATCTCCCTCCCTTTACTGCACTAGAAAGCAAATGAGGTGGACGCTTTACAGATTATGCAGGGAAAATGCATGCATAAAGAAATAGGGCAATGGCTTCAAAGTGTTCGGGAATTAGATCACGGGCAAAGGTGCTGAAATATTTTTATCTTACAAAGCCTTTAAGTAGAACATTCACTTCTCTGAGACTGGTTCTCTACTGCTTAATAAAGGTAAAAATCTTTGAGATGATTGCTCAAATAATCCAGGAGCAACTGGTATTCATTTCTAGCATTTTTCACAGTAAAATGCTCACCCAAGCAAACAACACTTATATTTGTATGAAAATATGGCCACGGATCTTGCCAAATATACTTTTCCCAATAGTACCAAACCTGGCTAGCTGTTTCTGATAGCATGACGTTTAATCAATGTGCTAAGTTTTGTCAAAGAAATGGATGTTTCCCAAGGAAGCCTCAGTACTTCAAAAGAGTCATTAGAAAAAATGTTGGGGAAGGCTGACATTGTAGAACATCAGCAAAGAAGGTGTAAAAATCAAAAAGAAACCTCACTTCTTCCAAGAGTTCATTTAACCTGTCATCTAACACACTCAAAAGGGCCCTTACTGGATGAGATACTCAACATGAAAAAAGAAAAGGAACTGAAATTCACCATAGCCACCTCTTGGAAACAGATTTCAAAGATCAACCATCAAACCAACCTGTGTTTTTAAATTCATCCTTTAATGGCTCCGAGCTCATCTTCCTGAGCAAGAACATCAACACGAAAACTGTCAAAGAAACTATCAAGCTGAGGCCCAAACAGGTCCAGAGAATTGCATTTGTTCCTTTCACTGAATTAAAAGAATGTCAGAGAGATAATGAACTGATAACATCATATCCACATCAAGTAAAGATTATTTGCGTGTCCAATTCCCCTAATTCCTCAGCATTGACTTTTAAATTCTAAACAATACTTAATTAGGAGAGCTGATAAAAAAAATCTCTGTTGTTAAGATTGCAGAATAAAATTGAGTTCAGTTCTGAATAATTGTTCGTTCCTGTTGGCATTTAAATGATTGCCTAACTTTCTTCCTCTTTTTGATCCAGAAAATATCACCACCTTCCCCATAATATTTCTTCTTTGAATAAAGTCAATACAGAGAGAAGACTTCACACCAATGAGGAATTGTTCGAGCAGTATTACTTACTTGTATTACAATAACGCTGACATATTAGAGGAGGGGTATTAGGGCATCGAAGGTGACACGGTTTGCAAGCATTCAGCAATCTGTCAAAATATTCATTTTGGAAGCACTGTTGAGCCATCTGGAACGGGATCGCAAAAAGAAACAAGGAAACCACAGAAAGAACAGCATGGGAGGACAAGTAAAATCTCGTGGAGAATTCCCCAGCAAATGTAATGACAGCTACTAGAATGTCGAGGGAAAAAAAGAACTTCATATCAATGACTTGGTTCTTATGGGGGCTGACTCTTTGTACCATGGCTAAGGATTTGAATACCGACACTAATTCCAGTTTCTAAGTTTGAGGCCTGGGGGGGGTAAGAGATGGGGGGTATGTAGCAAGGGCTATGGTTTATACCTGAAACAGAAACTGCTTATTTATAGAGGAAATTTCTCAGGCAGGTGACAGTTGCGGGATGTCCACAAGCCTGAGGCATCAAGCAGAAGGTTCAATAACCATTTTTGGAGCATCTGTTTGTGAGCTGTGCTGTGTGATGGGCCCCAGGGAGAGAGATAAGACAAGGTCTGTATCCCTTAAGAACGAAAAATCTAACAGAGGAGATAGAAATTCACTCGAATAACCACAAAGTGTAGTAGGAAGATAGAATATGAGAGGGAAGGAATATGAAGCATGCCTACCAGGTTTTAAACCTAGGAAGAATCCCAGAATTCCGACAAATAGGGATTTCTAGGGTAAAAGTTAAATTGGCAAGAGGGTTGTGGGGAAGATAGGTTTGGGACATAATAATAATATATGAATATTAATATATTATTAATATCTATGTTCCTTTGTTGAAATTTTAGAAAAAAAACAGTTGAGCATGTAGGAAAATTATCCACAATCATAGCATCCAGAAATAATCACTGTTAGTATTCTGGTGTATCACACAGAGTTTGCAAACAGGCCTGCCAATGTGTTCTTTTTTTTTAAATTTTCATTTTATTTTATATTACAGTATAGTTGATTTACAATGTTGTGTTGGTTTCAGGTGTACAGCAAAGTGATTTAGTTATACATATACTTGTATCTATTCTTTTTCAGATTCTTTTCCCATAAAGGTTATTACAGAATATTGAGTAGAGTTCTCTGTGCTATTGCCAATGTGTTCTATTTGGCCAACTCCTGGGAGGATTTCTGTAGGTGGATGGAGGGACAGATAGACAGATAAATAGACAGATATATAGGGAGGTGCATTTTCCTTTTTACATAAATGGAATCACATGTGTTTGTTTCTAACCATGCTGAGAAATAAATCAAAACCTTACATTCCTCTAGGGTCCAGGCAGTGAGGTCAACGGGTGTGACACCCTGGGTGGGACAACCAGGAGCTGAAAAGGCTGGCCCAGCAGGTCCCACGCCCTCACGCTCCTGCCAAATGGTGACCTTTGGGAGACAGGAAAGGACACAGGAAAAGCACGATGAGAGACAGGCAAGGACAAAGATTACCCCTCCTATCAGCCAAGCAAAGAGAGCTTCAGGAAAGGATAGGAAGTGGGGTCAAATTCTGCAGAAAAGTCAGAGGTGGTGCACTAAGGAAGGGCGTCATTGGTGGCCTTTGAGTATGTCAGTGGGCATATTGTAGGTATTTAAGGAGTGGAGAGAAAGAGGAGGTGGCCAAGGTGGGCCACGCCTGGGAAGTCTGGTGGAAACCAGAACTGAGCTTCGATATCTCTTGGAAAAGAAAGCACTACTGTTTCTGACGGATGTACTGGCTCAGGTGCCTGAAGTCCCATGGAGAAGGACGTTCACTGCAACATCATTTGTATTCACAAGAGCCTGTCCATCAGTGGGGAATCCACTGTAGAATATGACACAGCCATCAAAAAGAATGAGACCAATGTGCTCTGATATGAACAATATATCACCAAGTGGAAGATTCAAGGGTACTGAAGTGTGTTTATAATCTTCTCTCCTGTGTTTACAAAATAAAATATGTAGGGTCTATATATAGAGATATAAACATACGCTACATCTGGAAAGATACTCAGGAGACTGATAATAATCACTGCCTTTGGCAAGAGACATAAAGTCCAGGGTGGAAGAAAATTTTAAAAACTTACTTTTCACTGAAAAATCTTTGGTACTGCTTGAATAACTTTTTTAATAATAATGATTATCTTTTTTAATAAGAATCATTTTTTTAAAGGGTGGTGTCTTAGTCCATTCAAGCTGCTATACAAAATACCATAGACTAGGTGGCTTACAAACAACAAAAATATATTTCTCACAGTTCTGGAGGCTGGGAAATCCAAGATCAAGGTGTCAGCAGATTTGGTGTCTGGTGAGAACCCACAGAGAGCTAGATGTCTTTTCACTATAAACTCTCATGGTGGAGGGGGCAGGAGATCTCCCTGGAGTCTCTTTTATAAGGACACTAATCCCATTCATGAGGGCTCCACCCTCATGACCTAATAATCTCCCGAAGACCTCCAAATGCCATCACACTGGGGATTAGGTTTCAACATAAGAATTTGGGGTGGGGGGGCACAAACATTCAGTCTACAGCAACTGGGGAGCTTGGAGGAGGGAAAAGAGTAGAGTGAAAGAAAACTTTCCCAAAGATGAAGAGCATAGGCTAAGGGGGGAAGAGTAAAGATTAAAGAAGTCAGAGAAACGAGTGATGGGCAGAGTCTGAGACAGCGTGAGGCCTGAAAGCCAAAGCACCAAGGAAGCCCTTCCCTGGCACCCTCACTGAGCTGTAGGAGCAGTGAAGTCCTGCTGAGGTTGCTCTTAATCCCTTGTAGGCCTCGGGCGTCTCAGAGAAGCCCAGGAATGGCTCCATCCTCAGAGAAGTCACTGAAGACATCTCCTGGCATGTTGCCAAGCCTCTCAGATGTACTGGGTGGGCTTCCAGGGACCAGGCCAGGAGGCTTCATCTTGCCTCAGGCTCTCTCCCCACAAGCATCTTCTCTCCCCCAGTTGTTTCAAGCTTGAACCAGAGAGCGCAGGCCTTGGAGCTGTACCACATCAATGGATGGGCGGCCCAGAGAGGATAGTGATGCCATCCTGCGGAGGCTCCCCAGGGTAGCTCTGGTCCCTCCCCTTCCCCAGGTTTGCTGTTCAGCTTGTTCAGCTCTCTCTTTGATTCTGTGAGGAAAACCTGTGATCCTTCCAATAAAATCCCATTTTGGCTTAAGTTAGCCAGAGTTAGTTTGGGTTGGTTGCTAACAATCCAAAAATAAAAATAAAATCCTTAACCATTTTATCCCATTCTTAACTAATTCCTCCACTCTTGCCTGAAATGTCGACAATAGACCCTGATTGAGGGCCTTCCCCTTTGCTCCTCAGGATAGGGGTGACTGGTGAATTCTGGCATCTTAGGGTCAGCTGCTTCTCCTCCATGACAGGGAAGGAGGTGGGGAAACACAGACAGATAGAGATAAGTGTGCAGAAGGATTTGGGAGATGTCATACTAGTCAGGACTCTTTCCATAAGAAATGACATAAACACTGAAGTTCAAAAAGAATTTACTGGTATTATTGCTGAAAAGTCCAACGGTAAAATCAGCTTTAGTAGCTTGACTTTTGACCAAGTTTCTCTCTGTCACTTGCCTCAGCAATGCCATCTTCTGGGTCTTGTCTCCATTCCCAGGTCTTTTCCTCATGGTCACAAGAGAGCTGCAGCACTTGCAGCCCTCACACACTAATTCCTTCTAAACTCTCCCTCATCATCTCATCTGCTCCCATGTTTTTTTGTTTGCTTGTTTTTTGTTTTTTGTTTTGTTTTCGTTTTTGTTTTTTTGGCCATGCCATGTGGCTTATGGGATCTTGGTTCCCCAACCAGGGATTAAACCCATGTCCCCTGCAGGGGAAGCGCAGAGTTGGGCCACCAGGGAATTCCCTGCTCCCATGGTTTGAAACGTGTTACCTTCCAAATCTATATATCCAACTCCAACCTTGGCCCTAAAATCCAAACCTATCTACCAACTGCCTACTTGGTACATCCATTTCAAGTCTAAGAGGCATCTCAAACTTTATTAAAGTGCATTTGGATTCTCCAAAAGGGAAAGAATGTATGCAGCCTTTTCACACCTACTTGGTCATTGAATTCCTTTTATCAAGGACCACCTATGAACATCTAGGAATATATGTTTTATGGAACATAATTTGGGAAAAATCAGGCCAGATTATCTCCACAATTTCCTCCAGTTCTCAAAGACTGTGATTTGGGGATTTAGCAGAGTGACAGTAAAACAGAAGTAGCATGGTTTTAAAGCAAGGATTTTTTTTTTTAAGTTTCGTGATAAAGTTTGTTGATATGATAACATCACCAAAAGAGTGCTGGGTCTGACCTCGCTCTACACAGAAGGAACAGGGAGGAAAACCAATCCCCAAGTCAGCATCAAGCTTCAGCAGTCACTCAAAAGAAGCGAAGAGACGCTGCCTCAAACTTCCAAAGCCATTAGCGTGTTCTGCAAGGAAAATTCCATCCATTTAAAAGATCCTTTATCCAAATTACTAAACTACCAGCAAGCTTTCACAGCAGAACACTTTGACCTTTTAGCTCGTAACTCCAAACCAACAGTACACAAGTTCTTCCCAGGACTTTAGTAGATTTTTCACTTGGAGAAGGAAATCTAGACCTGCATTAGTCCAGGTTCTCCAGAGAAACAGAACCAACAGAATGTACATATAGAGAGAAAGAGATTTACTCTAAGAAACTGGTTCACACAATTATGGAGGCTGAGAAGTCCTAAGATGTGCAGTTGGCAAGCTGGAGACCCAGGAAAGTCAACAGCGATGGTGTAGTTTCAGTCCAAGTCTGAAGTTCCAGCTCAAGAGCCAATGGCGTGAGTTCCGGTCCAAGAGCCAGCAAGCTCGAGACACAAAAAGAGCTGATGTTTCAATGTCTGAAGACAGGAAAAGACTGGTGTCCCAGCTCAATAGTCAGGCAGATCTTCATCTCTCTGGATGAGGGCAGGCTACTTTTACTCAGTGTGCTCATTCAAATGCTAATCACATCCAAAAACACCCACACAGACACACCCAGAATAACCTTTGCCCAAATATCTGGGCCCCATCAAATTGACACATAAAATTAACCATCACAAAGCCCTTGACTACACATCCAATCCTTGCCTCCTGTTGACCTCCTTGAATGACCTCTGAGTTATGCTGTGCTACCTGGTTACTGTGGGAGCTGTGTCTCCCAGAATCCCCATCCCTGCACAGTTCCAGGATAGAGCTGGCCAACAGAGGAACATGAATGAGACTGGGAAAGCAGATGGGAAGCAGCAGCCACTGTTCCCCGAAGGATATCACAGTCGCATGCAGTGATGGATGGTCGCAAAGATGCCTAATGGGTTCAGGTACCTCCTCATTCTCCTTTGCTCTGCATCCAGCTCTTCTTCCCACCTGCTGGCCCTGCTGACCAACAGCAGCCCCAGCCCCACCATCTTGCCATCAGCTTACCTGCTGATTCACAGAGGCGGGGGCCACACACAACTGTACAAGCTCCCCCTCACGGCCCTCTGTTAGCAACTGGATGTTCCCGACTTCTGAGATCAACTGGTCAGTGATTCCTCTGGTCCTCACCTCCCCAGCTCCTCTCACAATTGTGGAAGGTCTGATTCCTACAATATGTCCCTTACGCTGTACCACTCATGGTGGCTCAGCTCCCCTGACCATCCTTGACTGATACACCTCTTTAATCTTGTTGTTTTGAACTTACAGTTGAAATGATTCACTAAGAACTGTCCAGATCCTGCCCGCAGAGTGGCACAGCATTATGATTAAGGCACAAGTTTTGGAGCCAGAAAAATCTGAAGCCCAGCTTCACCACAGTGGATCCTGTGTGTCCTTGGGCAAGTGGTCTAACCTCTCTGAGCCTCAGTTTCCTTATCTGTAACAATGCCCTTGATAAAATATCAACTTCCTAGGATTGTTGCCAGGATTAAGTAAGATAATCTCTAGAACTCATAAATTTATGTGCAGGACTTCCCTGGTGGCACAGTGGTTAAGAATCCGCCTGATGATACAGGGGACTTGGGTTCAAGCCCCAGTCTGGAAAGATCCCACATGCCATGGAGCAACTAAGCCCGTGCACCACAACTACTACTGAGCCTGCACTCTAGAGCCTGCAAGCCACAACTACTGAGCCCACGTGCCACAACTACTGAAGCCCACGCGCCTAGAGCCTGTGCTCCGCAAGAAGAGAAGCCACCACCATGAGAAGTCTGCACACCGCAACAAAGCGTAGCCCCCACTCGCTGCAACTAGAGAAAGCCAGCGTGCAGCAATGAAGACCCAACACAGCCAAAAATAAATAAATAAAATTTAAAAAATAATAAATTTATGTGCAAATAATTTATGAGCACAGTTCCTGGACTAGAGGAAGTGCTCAGCAAACTTTAGTGATTTTGTTATCATTAACAGGAGGCTCAGAGCCATTCAACCTCTGGGAAGGTTGTTTGCCCAAGTTTGGTTAGAGCAGCATAACCGGGGGGAGACCCCACATAAATGGGATCATCCCCAAACCAAAGTCAGGAAACCAATATTATGCATTAATTGCTGGAATTTCATATAAATTAATTAAAATGCTAGAATTTCAAGGGATGATGAAGCAAAGGGGCACTGCAAGGGTGGAAGGCAGAATGTGTTTAAGTTTGAGAGATGAGTTAAGGCAAGGGGTTAGTACTAAGGTAATGAGTAGCAGGCAAAAGTGAGCATTCTCTTTTTATAGGATGTCTGATGTGTAGCACAGAGCAGGCATAATGGCCTATAGGAAATCTAAAAGTTCAGTCCAAAACCCTTACCTTTTCCCAAAGTAGAAAAATAGCTTCCAGAAATTCAAATACCATTGCAATACTGCATCAACATCTAGATGTTTTAATGTCATTTACTTTGGTGGATGTACATGGTATTTATTATGACACATTATTCTGAGAATCATTATTTAGTGCTTTCTTTAACTAGAGAAGGTTAGACAGTTCTCATTACAGGATTTGGATTTGGATTAGGTGATTTGGGAGCCGGTGCAACGAAACAGGCTTAGCTCTGGACTGGATGTTGACAGGTTGTGGGGTTAACTCTATAATTGGGGTATAACTATGTATTAGTCAAGGTTTTCCAGAGAAGCAGAACCCATAGGAGACAGAAAGGAAGATAGATAAAGAGATGAGAGGGAGAGAGAGAGAAAGAGAGAGAGGTATTTCAAGGAATTGGCTCATGCAGTTGTGGGAGCTGGCAAGTCCAAAAATCACAGGGCAGAGCCCAGAAGGCTAAAAACGCAGGGAAGCCTTGATGTTACAGTATTGAGTCCAAAATCCAGGCAGCAAGCAAGGCAGGCTGGAAATTCTAGGGTTTCTATGTTGCAGGCTTGAGGTCAAAACTTTTTGGAGGGAGAGTAAACCTCAGTCTTTGCTCTTAAGGCCCTCAACTGATTGGATGAGGCCCACCCACTTTATGGAGGGTAATCTGCTTTATTCAAAGTCCACTGGTTTGAATGTGAGTCGTGTCTAGAAAATATCTTCACAACAACATCTAGACTGTGTAACTCTGGTGATCACAGGAGCTGTTCCCAAGAATACAGTTCTCTCCTTCTAAGCACAAGGCAGGATTGTACTTTCCATGCCCCTCTTTGAAGTTACACATAGATGAGTAACTTATTTTTGAATGTGAGCAGAAGGGACATGTGTCACTTGAAGACAGAGGCCAGTGCTTAATTCAACCACATTCTCTTTCTCTTTGCCATGTTGAATAGCAATGCCCCAGCTGGTGACAGCTCCATGGGCCTGGGTTCCAATGGGAGGATGATAGAAGCACAGCCCCAGCTGACCCAGTGGGAGGTTATGGGCTGAATGTTTGTGCCCCCAAATTCATTTGGTGAAGCCCTAACTCCCAAAGTGATGGTATTTGGAGGTGAGGCCTTTAGGAGATGATTAAGTTTAGATGAGGTCATGAGAGGGGAGGCCCTTATGATGAAATCAGTGCCTTATAGACACCAGAGAACTTTCTCGAGCACTCGAGTGTCATAGGTGGACACAGGGAGAAGGCAGCCAACTGCAACCCAGGAAGGGAGCTCTCATCAGACACCAAATCTGCTGACACCCTGATCTTGGACTTCCCAGACTCCAGAACGGTGAGAAATAAATTTCTGTTGTTTAATCCACCCAGCCTATGATATTTTGTGATAGCAACCCATGCCTCCTGAGACACGGTGCATGAATGAGATCTGGGTGATGTTTGTTACTGCAACACAACCTTGCCTATCCTGACTGATACAGAGTCCAGAGCCATGGTACTAACCATTGTGCAGCATTGCCTCTTCACTACCACTGAAAACTTCTTTATGAGCACTAAGTATTTCCAAACAAACTTCTGCTAGTGTACTGCAGTCCAAAATGAAAGAAACCTCAAAAGAACATTAAACTAACAAGGACACAAAGGAACAGCGAACATTAAGGCAGAAACATTGGCCCTCTGGTATACCCATAAACTGCCAATGATTTGGTTTCTTATTCAACTTGAAACAGAGCCTGGGGGAGTCTGGGCTTGTGCTAAGGGGAGGTGGAGGAGATGAAACAGCTCAGAGCCAGGTTCTAATGAAGCACGGAGGCTCAGCATTCCTGCTGCGCGAATCCTGCGATGGCAGATTCCAATGCAAAGACCTTTTCCTCCCATCTCTCCCTCATACTCAGATCTCTGCACATCCCTCAGAAGCCTGTCTGCTCATGGACATGAAAAGGCTAATTTGATATGGGGCCAAGTCTCAAGGCCGTCTGTTAGTTTTCCAAGAAGATTCCCTTTGAAGACCTGCTCCTCTGAACTGCCATCCCTCAGCCCCATCAGAAATGTCAGCTCTTTAGAATTTTTCAAAGTGGGTTCACTCTGATTTCCAGGGCATCCTGACTGTTTGCAATTCTAAGACTCGTCACATCAGGGAAGTTTGATTTCTTGTTTTTCAACCACTGACTTCTCCTCGTGACACTTTTTGTCTCCACTGTAAATACCAAAAACCACAGGACACAGAGCTTGCTGACAGTGGTGCCTGCATCATTAGATGACTTGAGAAGCAGAAACAAACCCTTCCATTCCATAAATATTGATTGTGTGCCCACTACGTACTAGGCACTATGCCACGCACCGAGATACACCAGTGAGTTCATTTTAGATGTGGCTCCTGCCCTAACGGGGTTTACAGTCTGATGGGGGACACAGAAACAAAAAAAAAAGAAACTAATAAATAAAGTACCTACAACTGTGAAAGTGCCATTAAGGAAAAAGCACGGTGCTGAGAGAGCCTGAAAGGAGGTGAGTGGGGGTGGAGGGTACAGGGGAAAGAAACTCCTCTGTTAGTCGGGGGCCCTCTGAGAAGCGGTCACCAAGATGGAATTAGATTGTGACAGGTTTTGAAGGGGGGAAACACTTGTGAAGAACACAGGGAGGGAGCCAGAGAAGGGGCAAGAACCTTCAGACCATAACGCAGGTCTAACACCACTGAAGGACAAGGGCAAGGAAGGGACTTGGTAGCAAGTGTCTCAGGCTGCAGGGCAAGGTCAGGCTGATGGCAGGGCAAGGTCGGGGGGGGGGGGGGGGGGGGCAGTTCTTGAGCCAAAGTTGCTCGTGGAGGAGTCCTGGGTCTCACAGGAATGGGCCCAATGCACTAGTCCCCTGGCCGTGTTCGGGCCTGGCTGGGGGCAGCCCGGGGAAGCCAAGTCTCAGTGGGAAAGCAGTGGTGAGCAGTAGCAGCTGGAATAGTCAGGCAGGCGGGCTCCCTGCAGCATCTCCCAGGGGTCACCGACACGGCCAGCAGTCTCCAGGACTGTTTGGGG
This sequence comes from Platanista minor, assembly GCA_004363435.1. NCBI lineage: Eukaryota > Metazoa > Chordata > Mammalia > Artiodactyla > Platanistidae > Platanista > Platanista minor. Next base: position 20,311 of record RJWK010017487.1, read on the forward strand.
AGCAGCCCTGAATGATTTCCAAGGGCCTTTCTTATGAGGGGAAACTGCTTTTTAAATTGGATAATGGGTATCTAGGGTTCATTATAATATCTTTTCTATTTTGCATATGTTATGAAAGTTTAATACCATGAAATTTTAAATTTTAGTTTAAAAGTATACGAAAGAATTTATTCCAAGGTATTAAGAAAGCATATCTCTGAGTATCCTTTTATGGGTGATTCTTATTTTTGTCTGTATTAATTAATTTTTCCCAATAAATATATATTACTTTTACAATAATAAAAAAGTTATTTTAATTATAAAATTTCAAATAGGCATTTTCAAGTGATTTTTTTAAAGTGTGAAGTACTTGGAACAGTAATAGTATTTATTAGTAGCACACAATTTGAGATACCTTAGGTTTAAATCCAACAAAATCCATCTATACACCATGTTAATTCAAATAAAAATTATTTAATATCTTTTTTTTAATATTTATTTGGTTGCAGCAGGTCTTAGTTGCAGCAGGCAGGCTCCTTAGTTGTGGCTCTCAGGCTCCCCAGTTGCGGCATACAAACTCTTGGTTGCGGCATGCATGTGGGATCTAGTTCCCTCAACAGGGATCGAACCCCAGCCCCCTGAATTGGGAGCACAGAGTCTTATCCACTGTGCCACCAGGGAACTCCCTTATTTAAAATCTTAACCAATGACATATAGAATAAAGTCAGTGTGGTATATAGGTGAAGATCACGGTATTTAGAATTGGGCAGGCCTGGTTACGCTCCAGCTGTTGTCACCTTTTAGATGTCTGACCTGAGCAAATTTCTTCACCTCTGCAAAGGGGCCAACATCTACCCCATAAGGCTGTTGTAAGACTATTGCAAAGCAATCTATATAATACAATTATTACAGGGCCTAGAACATAGAAATAATCTCTAAGTGGCTTGTCATACATGCTGTTTGATAAATATTTTTAAAGTTTGAATAGTTCCATAATCTACAGCTTCCACATCACCTGGGTGAATATCAGGATCACTGTTAATACAATTTGTACCATGTCACCAATCAATGATCACCTACAAATATTTAATGGTATTACGTGGAGTCTAGTAACCTAGACATATTATACCTCAAAAAGATTAAGAGTATCAGTTAACATGCCAAGAAAATTATTTATAAATATCCTATGGCTTAGAAAAAGAGATGGCATAATTATTTTATGGTTGTTTCTCTCTCCCGTCAAGTTCAAGAACTTTTACATTCTCTCCTGTACTTTTGGGAAAATACTCTTTCCTAAGCTATAAATAATTTTAAAACCTACACATTTGTGATTCGATGAATTAATTAGCAGAGTGAGACTGGGCTTTCCTCCATTCCTGTTGTGAAGTCATTCAAACATCTAAAGCAAAAGTGTGTGTTTCACAACTGCTCCACTTCGGTTTCTTCATGAAGGAGATTTGGGTACAAAACTCACTGAGGGGGCTTCCCTGGTGGCACAGTGGTTAAGAATCCGCCTGCTGATGCCGGGGACATGGGTTCGAGCCCTGGTCTGGGAAGATCCCACATGCCGTGGAGCAACTAAGCCTGTGAGCCACAACTACTGAGCCTGCACTCTAGAGCCCTCGAGCCACAATTGCTGAGCCCAAGTGCCACAACTGCTGAAGCCCGGGTGCCTAGAGCCCATGCTCTGCAACAAGAGAAGCCACGACGATAAGCCTGCGCACCGCAACGAAGACCCAACACAGCCAAAAAAAAAAAAAAAAAACGCACTGAGAAAATTGACTTTGAGAAGGAATCCCAAGCCCCAAGCAGTCGTTGTGTTCTGTGATACATGTGCACTGCCATTTTATCACAATCATCTTCCGTAATGTTTCCTCTCAGGGGTGTAGAAAGCCCCAGAACAGATGCCTCTGATTAAATGTAGAGTGGGGACTTCCCTGGCGGTCCAGCGGTTAAAACTCCGTGCTTCCACCGCAGGGACCGTGGGTTCAATCCCTGGCAGGCAAAAAGTATATATAAATAGAGGAAGGAAGGAAGGAAGGGAGGGAGGGAGGGAGGAAAGGAGGGAGAAGAGTGAATCCCTGCCGTGACCATGACTCAAGGTGACTGTTCCTCTCTCTAGGACACAGAATGCAAAGTTGCCTGTCATGCATCTTCTTTTAATTCACCTTTTTAATACATAGCACTTTCTTTTCCTGACCTTTGCTCTCGTTTAGATGCAAGAGCGACTTCAAACCACAGGGAACGTTCCTGCATAGAATCACCACATCATGGAGTCAGACATCCTGATTTAGGATCCTGGCAAAGCACCTGTTACTAGTCACGTGGCTTTGTCAAATTTCTTTAACTTGTCGGAGCTTTGGAGATTTGGCTACTTACTCTGTGTCAACGAAAAAAATTAATCAATAGTCCAACTGAGAAAGAAATAGAAAATTTTATTTGAGCCAACCTAAGAATTATAATCGGGGAGACAGCCTTTCAGAAAGCTCTGCGGACTCTTCCGCCCGTTAGAGGTCAAAGCACAATTATGTAAGTTTTTGAGACAAAGAGTTAGAATCAAATAACGTCTTATTGACAGTTTACACAATCCAGATCTCACATATAAAGCACTGAGTGGTAGGTCATGGGTCATCAGGGCCCCTTACAAGATTAAGAAGGAAGGTTATCTTCTAAGGAGGTCTGGTTAATGCAGATGCACGATATACACTAAAGGAGAGGGAGGAGGCCCACTTGGGTCCCAAAAAAAGTTTAAATTTTTCTTGTCTTGCCATAAAATATGAATTTTATTTCACATTCTGTAAAAGAGAAACAATAATGAAATCACCTAACACATGAGTTGTGAAGGTTAAATGAGAAAATACTTAGGACACCAGGGATGTGACTGTGAGGTGGGAATGGTCCACCCAGAGGGAAAGTATTCAATAACTGATATTGTTTAGAATTGTCTTGGGACACCACTGTAACTCAGTACCTGGCACTCAGTATGGACTCAATAGATGGCAGTCATTTAGAAGTTCAGTTTAGGGAATTCCCTGGCAATCCAGTGGTTAGGACTTGGCACTTTCACTGCCAGGGCCCAGGCTCAATCCCTGGTCTCAGAACTAAGATCCCTCAAGACATGTGGCATGGCCAAAAAAGAAAAAAATTTTCAATTTAATTTTAGTTCATGTCATTGTTTTACCTTATTTTATTTTAATAACAGTTCTATTGAGATAGAGTTCACATACCATAAAGTCCATTCTCTTAAAGTGTGCAATTTGGTAGTTTTTAGTATATTCACAGAGTTATACATCAATCACCATTATCTTATTCCAGAACATTTGCATCACCCTCTAAAAAACCTCCTACCCATTAGCAGTCACTCTCCATTCTTTGGCAACCACTAATTTGCTTTCTGTCTCTATGGATTTGCTTATTCTGGACATTTCATACAAATGGAATCATACAACATGTGGCCTTTTGTGTCTGGCTTCTTTCACTTAGCATAATGCTTTCAAGGTTCATGTGTGTTGTAGCAGGTGTTAGTACGTCTTTCCTCTTGATGGCTGAATAATGTTCTGTTGATCTACCCAAGACCAATTTTCTTTCTCCATTCATCAGTTCACAGACATTTGGGTTGTTTCCACTTCTTAGCTATTATGAATAATGCTTATGAGCATTCATGTGCAAGTCTTTATGTGGACATATATTTTCAGTTCTCATGGGTGTATACCTAGGAGTAGAATTCTGGGCCAAATGGTAACTCTACGTACAACTTTTTTTTTTGGCATGTGGGATCTTAGCTCTCCAACCAAGGATCAAACCCACGCCCCTTGCATTGGAAGTGCAGAGTCTTAACCACTGGATTGCCAGGGAAGTCCCTATGCTTAGCTTTTTGAACTGCCATTATTTTATTTAATTATTCACCATGGTTTTCATCTTTGTCAACAATTCCTTGTTTCCACAACTACCTCACATCCAAGGGTACCTTATCCATAGCCAGAGACCAGTGTTTCCTAAAATGGCTTTTAAGGAACACTAAGTCCCAAAAGATGTTCCATGAGAAATAGATCTCACATTCAAAAAAGTGTAAGAAAATGACGTATGCCACACGTTGTAGACTTATAATGCAAATTTACATTGTGAAATACAATTCATATTTTATGCCAAGACAAGAAAAATTTAAACATAAAAAAGTATTGTCTGCCCTTTGGCCACCTCTCTCCCTTCTACTGTGCACTGTGTATCTGCATTATGCATTGACCAAACCTCCCCATCAGCAGCAATACCTGCTCAACCATAAAGAGCAACATGCTCCCAGCATCACCAAGACAACTCCTTAAAAGATGACACTCCTTCTTGAGCTTGTGAGGGGTCACATGACCCACCACAATGATGCTTAGATCTGAATTATGTAAACTGTCAATAATATGTAACTTGATGTACAGCCCCCTGTCTCAAAAAACTTACATAACTGTGCTTTTACTTCTAACAGGTGGAATAGTTCTCAGAGCTTTCTGAGATGCTTTTCCTGGGTTATAATCCTCAAATTTTGCTCAAATAAGATTTTCCATTTCTTTCTTATATTGGCTGATTAATTTTTCATCGACAATATATTAAATATTCTGTGAATATTCTGCATAGAGAATACTGTGGAGTTCAGTGTTTCCCAAACATATGTGATCATGGACCCCTTCTCACAGAACATCCATTAACAGAACTGATGTCCTAAGGAACCCATTTTGGGAAATGCTGTTAGAGATGTACCCACCATAGGCTAAAATGTACAGGCATTTGTGACTAATCAGTGTTATTTCTCCAGCCAGTAAATGATTCACTCCCTTTAATGAATCTCAGTATTTAGGGGGAAGAGATAAATTTAATGGAAATGTTTACCAATTTGAACTCCTGGAGGTGGTAATGCCTAAAGGCACAGATTTTTCAGATATATATGCCAATAAATTCCTTTTCCTTTAAATACATGTGAGTTTCTTTTCTGTCTCTTGCATCTTAAAGAGTCCTACCAATACAATTGAGCTATTTCCGGCTTTCTCGCATAGACAATCAATCCCATCAACTGAAAATGTTACCAACAGTCTCTTTAAATAATCATGCTGAATTTAGGAGTGGCTTGCCAATCTTGAAACATTGAAAAACCCCTGAATGAGACAGCATCAGGGACTGCTTCCCTTTCCCCTCTTGTTAGCTGTTTTGCCATAGAGATGGGTCATAACTACAACACACTGTGTTATCAGGGCCCAGAATATATTGGTGAAATGCCCATCAGTAGGAGAATGATTAATCAAAGTACAGTAAATGCATACTATTTAATAAAACTTGAATTTTCTTTAATGATCTCCAATTACCTGACTAGCTGGATTAATCAGCTCTCACCAGTCAGTGTGATGCCCACAGCAAGAATGGGAGGAGATACTGAGCTACTGCACGTAGGTGAACGTTTGTTCCTATTAGTTGAGCTGTATGCTTATCTCAAAAGTTAACTGTCTGTGTTTCCAAACCTACTTACATTTGTACTTGTTCTTATAATTGTTTGTGTAAGTATCACATAAACCAGTGAAAATGTGAAAAATAAAAAGTGGTTAGCGTGTATATGAAAACTAAGTTGGTTGCTTTGGAAAGACTTGATAAAAGCACATCAATTTTTATTTAGTTAAATATTCTCTCTTGGTAGAAACCAATTCTTGAGTTTTCCTAGTTTCATAAATTTTTTTTATTTCTATCAGTATTGTGGGATATTTTCTAAGCCCCATAAACCCAAACCTCTCAGGCTGAGTGGAAACAAGTATACCATCCAAAATATGCACGAAAATGCCTAAATGCATTAGGCATTTGAAAAAAGCAACTTGCTATATATTTTCTTTGACACAGTTAACGTTAGCAGAAATGTTTAATTAATGTATCCCTTCATAGAATAAAGAAAATACAATGATAATTGTCATTATGTGACAAAAAGTACATCTGACCTGAAAATTACTTTTCAGAAAACTCACTGTAGTGAAATCAACATTGAATTTATGATGGCAGACTTTTCCCTATCTACGCTGTTTTGTTTTTAACTTTATGGGCGTTTTTCTTGTTTTGTTTTTGTTTTTGTTTTGCTTTTTTGTTTTGGTTTTTGGGGTTTTTTTTGGCCACGCCACACAGCTTGTGGGATCTTAGTTCCCCGACCAGGGATTGAACCTGGGCCCCTGGCAGTGAAAGCACTGAGTCCTAACTACTGGACCACCAGGGCATTCCCTTAACTTTATGTTTTGACAAAATTTCATACTTATAGAAATGTTAACATTTTACACTTGCTCTGTAATCTTCCTCTCACTAGAGCATGCTCTCTCTTTATATGTATAATTATTGTCACTTTTATCCACAATTTAGGAAGCAACTTTCAGACATGATACTCCTTCACCCTTAAATACTTCAGTGTGTCTTCCCTACAAACAAAGGCATTCTATCACATAGGTACAGTATGATTGTCAAAATCAGGAAATTAATATTGATAATAATTAATACTGATACTATCATCTAAGACCTTATTCAGATTTCACCAATTTCCCACTAATGTCTACAGCAAAAGGAAAAATAAATTTTCCTGGTCCAGAATCCTACCCTGGAACTGGTCTCCTTGAATCTGGAACTCTGCCTCTGTCTTTGTCTTTCACGATCTGGGCATTTCTCAAAGAGCCCAAGCCCTTCGGACTTCCCTGGCAGTCCAGTGTTTAAGACACTGCACTTCCACTGCAGGGGCATGGGTTCCATCCCTGGTTGGGGAACTAAGATCTGGTATGCCGTGCTGTGAGGCCAAGAAACAGAAAAAAAAAATGTTTTTTAAATAACATAGGGGTGGAGTCAAGATGGCAGTGTGGGAAGACACCAAGTTAGCATCTCCCCACAACTAGGGCACCTGCCAGCCGCTGGTGGGGGACCCTGATGCCCAAGGAGAAAGGAGGAACCCCCAAGTGAACCAGTAGGATATGGCGGGACAGAGGGGGAAGGAGAAGTGGAGGCCAGACAGGATCGGTGCCCCTGAGACCAGGGAGATCAGGAGAGGTAGGCAGGAGGGGCCCTCCAGGAGAAAGGGAGAGGAGTGGAGGGTGATCAACCAGCCTACTCGGTGCACTCGGCCCACGGAGCCTGCTGAGCCCCCAAGCCGATCCCCTGCACTTCAAGGCCCCCCTGCCTCCACCGGCCACATTTGTCCTAGGGGCTTAGGAAGGAAGCCGAGGGGAGATCAGGAGAGGCAGGCAGGAAGGGCCCTCCAGGAGGTGAGGGAGAGGAGCAGAGGGCGACTGCCTGGCCCACTCGAGCCGTGGAGCCTGCTGAGCTCTCAGGAGGGTCCCCTGCCCTCCAAAGCCCCCTCCAGGCCTTGTAGGTCCTTGGGGGGCATAGAAGGGAGATCAGGGAGAGGCAGGTGGGTGGGGTCCTCTGGGAGAAGCAAGAGAGGAGCGGAGGGTGATTGCTCTGCCCACTCAGGCCCGGGGAGCCTGCTGAATTCCCAGGCCAGTTCCCTGCCCTCCAAGGTCCCCACTCCCCCTGGCCGCACTGGTCCTGGAAGCATAAGAAGGCAGAGGGGCGAACAGGAGAGGAAGGTGGGAGGGGCCCTCCCAGACCCCAGACCAGAGGAGGAGGAGAGGAGCAGAGGGTGCTTACCCGGCCCACTCGAGCCCAGGAGCCGCTGGGCTCCCAGGTGAGGTCCCCTGCCCTCTGAGACCAGGGGTTGGGGGCTCCCCTGGGCCACTTCTGTTCCTGGAGCCTAAGTCCCAGCCCTGTGGGTCCTGAGCCTAGGCCCTGCCCACCACCCAAACCTCGCCTTTGCTTAGGTCCCACCCCCCATGGCCAAGGCCTTTTCCCTGTTTTTTTGTTTTGTTTTGTTTTCTCTTTTCCCTCCTCCTCTTTTTTACTATTGTGGTACTGTTGTATCTTCCAGTCGTTGATTCATCTATATTTTAATTTTTATATTCTTTCTAACGTATCTGTTAGTTTCCTAGTCTAACTTTATTTTTTACTTTGTTATTGTTCTTTTTTTTTTTTTTTGCCACCCCACATGGCTTGTGGGATCTTGGTTCAGGAGTCGGGGATCAGGCCAAAGCTCCTGCAGTGGGAGCTGCATGTCAGAACCACTGAACTAACAGAGAGCCTCAGACCCCAGGAAATATTCATTGCAGTGAAGTATCACAGAGGCCCTCATCTCAGCACCAAGACCTATCTCTGCCCAACAGCCTACAAACTCCAGTGTTGGAAGCCTCAGACCAAACAAGTAAGACAGGAACACAATCCCACTCATTAAAAAAAAAAAAAAAAAAAAAAAAAAAAAAAAAAAAAAAAAAAAAAAAAAAAAAAAAAAAAAAAGACGCCAAAAAAATATGTCACAGATGAAGGAGGAAGGTAAAAACATATAAGACCAAATAAATGAAGAGGAAGTAGGCAATCTACCAAAAAAAGAATTCAGAGTAATGATAGCAAAGATGATCCAGAATCTCGGAAATAGAATGGAGGCATGGATTGAGAAGATACAAGAAATGTTTAATAAAGATCTAGAAGAACTAAAGAACAAACAAACAGAGGTGAACAACACAACTGAAATGAAAAATACACTGGAAGGAATCAATACCAGAATAACGGAGGCAGAAGAACGAATGAGTGAGCTGGAAAACAAAATGGTGGAAATAACTGCCAAGGAGCAGAATAAAGAAAAAAGAATGAAAAGAATTGAAGACAATCTCAGAGACCTCTGGGACAACACTAAACTCACCAACATTTGAATTATAGGGGTCCCAGAAGAAGAAGAGAAAAAGAAAGGGTCTGAGAAAATATCTGAAGAGATTATACTCAAAAACTTCCCTAACATGGGAAAGGAAACAGCCACCAAAGTCCAGGAAGCAAAGAGACTCCTATACAGGATAAACTCTAGGAAAAACACACCAAGACACATATTAATCAAACTAACAAAAATTAAATTCAAAGAAAAAATATTAAAAGCACCAAGGGAAAAACAAAAAATAACATACAAAGGAATCCCCATAAGGTTATCAGCTGATTTTTCAGTGGGCACTTTGCAGGCCAGAGGGAGTGGCAGTATATACTTAAAGTGATGAAAGAGAAAAACCTACAACCAAGATTACTCTACCCAGCAAGGATCTCATTCAGATTCGATGGAGAACTTAAAAGCTTCTCAGACAAGCAAAAGCTAAGAGAATTCAGCACCACCAAACCAGCTTTACAACAAATGCTAAAGAAACTTCTCTAGGCAGGAAACACAAGAGAAGAAAAAGACCCACAAAAACAAACTCAAAACAATTAAGAAAATGGTAATAGGAACATACATATCAATAATAACCTTGAATGTAAATGGGTTAAATGCCCCAATGAAAAGACACAGACTGGCTCAATGGTTACAAAACCAAGACCCACATACATGCTATCTACAAGAGACCCACTTCAGACCTAGGGACACATACAGACTGAAGGTGAAGGGATGGAAAAAGATGGAAATCAAAAGAAAGCTGGAGTAGCAATACTCGTATCCAATAAAATAGACGTTAAAATAAAGACTATTACAAGAGACAAAGAAGGGCACTACATAATGATCAAAGGATCAATCCAAGAAGAAGATATAACAATTATAAACGTTTATGCACCCAGCATAGGAGCACCTCAAAACATAAGGAAACTGCTAACAACCGTGAAAGGAGAAATCAACAGTAACACAATAATCATAGGGGACTTTTAACACGCCACTTACACCAATGGACAGATTATCCAAACAGAAAATAAATAAGGAAACACAAGCTTTAAATGACACAATAGACTAGATAGATTTTTTTCTTTTTTTTTTTTTGCGGTATGCGGGTCTCTCACTGTTGTGGCCTCTCCCGTTGCGGAGCACAGGCTCCGGACGCGCAGGCTCAGCGGCCATGGCTCACGGGCCCAGCCGCTCCGCGGCATATGGGATCTTCCCGGACCGGGGCACGAACCGCGTCCCCTGCATCTGCAGGCAGACTCTCAACCACTGCGCCACCAGGGAAGCCCGACTAGATAGATTTAATTGATATTTATAGAACATTCCACCCAAAAGTGGCAGAATGCTGTTTCTTCTCAAGTGCACATGGAACATTCTCCAGGATAGATCACATCTTGGTTCACAAATCAAGCCTTGGAAAATTTAAGAAAATTGAAATCATATCAAGCATTGTTTCTGACCACAACGCTATGAGACTGGAAATCAATTACAGGAAAAAAACTGTAAAAAACATAAATACATGGAAGCTAAACAGTGCACTATTAAATAACCAAGAGATCACTGAACAAATCAAAGAAATTTAAAAATACATAGAAACAAATGATAACAAATACACAACGACCCAAAACCTATGGGATGCAGCAAAAGCAGTTCTGAACGGGAAGTTTATAGCAATTCAATCTCACCTCAAGAAACAAGAAAAATCTCAAATAAAGAATCTAACCCTACACTTAAAACAACTACAGAAAGAAGAACAAAGAAAACCCAAAGTCAGTAGAAGGAAAGAAAACATAAAAATCAGAGCAGAAATAAATGAAATAGAAATAAAGAAAACAAAAGCAAAGATCAATAAAACTGAAAGCTGGTTCTTTGAGAAGATAAACATAATTGATAAACCCTTAGCAAGACTCATCAAGAAAAAAAGGGAGAGGACGCAAATAAAATAAGAAATGAAAAAAGAGAAATCACAACTGACACCACAGAAATACAAAGGATTATAAGAGACTACTACAAACAACTATATGCCAATAAAGTGGACAACCACAAAGAAATGGACAAATTCTTAGAAAGGTACAATTTTCCAAGACTGAACCAGGAAGAATTAGAAAAAATAAAAGGACCTATCACAACTAATGAAATTGAAATCATAATTAAAAATCTTCCAACAAACAAAAGTCCAGGACCAGATGGCTTCACAGGTGAATTCTATCAAACATTTAGAGATGAGCTAACACCAATCCTTCTCAAACTCTTCCAAAAAATTGTAGAGCGAGAAACACTCCCAAATTCATTCTACAAAGCCACCATCACCCTGATAACAAAACCAGAAAAAGATATCACACAAAAAAAGAAAATTATAGACCAATATAACTGATGAACATAGATGCAAAAATCCTGAACACAATACTAGCAAACAGAATCTAACAACACATTAAAAGGATCATACACCATGATCAAGTGGAATTTATCCCAGGTATGCAACGGTTCTTCAATACACACACATCAATCAGTGTGATACACCAAATTAACAAATTAAGGAGTAAAAACCATATGATCATCTCAATAGATGCAGGAAAAGCTTTTGAAAAAATTCAACACCCATTTATGATAAAAACTGTCCAGAAAATGGGCATAGAGGGAAACTACCTCAACATAATAAAGGCCATATATGACAAACCCATAGAAAGCATTATACTCAGTGGTGAAAAACTGAAAGCATTTCCACTAAGATCAGGAAAAAGACAAGGATGTCCACTCTTACCACTCTTATTCAACATAGTTTTGGAAGTCCTAGCCATGGCAATCAGAGAAGAAAAAGAAATAGAAGAAATACAAATTGGAAAAGAAGAAGTAAAACTGTCACTGTTTGTGGATGACATGATACTATACATAGAAAATCCTAAATATGCCACCAGAAAACTACTAGAACTAATCAATGAATTTGGTAAGGTTGCAGGATACAAAATTAATGCACAGAAATCTCTGGCATTCCTATACACCAACAATGGAAAATCAGAAAGAGAAATTAAGGAAACAATCCCATTTACCATCACAACAAAAAGAATAAAATACCTAGGAATAAACCTGCCTAAGGAGGTGAAAGACTTGTCTCAGAAAACTATAAACCACTGATGAAAGAAATCAAAGATGACATAAACAGATGAAGAAATATACCATGTTCTTGGATTGGAAGAATCAATATTGTGAAAGTGACTATATTACCCAAAGCAATCTACAGATTCAATGCAATCCCTATCAAACTACCAGTGGCATTCTTCACAGAATTAGAACAAAAAATTTTACAATCCATATGGAAACATAAAAGACCCCGAATAGCCAAAGCAATCTTGGGAAAGAAAAACGGAGTTGGAGGAATCAGGCTCCCAATGTCAAACTATACCACAAAGCTACAGTAATCAAGACAGTATGGTACTGGCAAAAAAACAGAAATATAGATCAATGGTACCGGATAGAATGCCCAGAGATAAACCCACGCACATATGGTCACCTAATTTATGACAAGGGAGGCAAGAACATACAATGGAGAAAGGACAGCCTCTTCAATAAGTGGTGCTGGGAATACTGGACAGCTATATGTAAAAGGATGAAATTAGAACACCACCTAACAGCATACACAAAAATAAACTCAAAATGGATTAAAGACCTAAATGTAAGATCAGACACTATAAAACTCTTAGAGAAAAACATTCTTTGACACAAACCACAGCAAGATCTTTTTTGACCCACCTCCTAGAGTTTCTCCTAGTGAAATAAAAACAAACAAATGGGACTTAATTAAACAAAAGCTTTTGCACAGCAACGGAAACCATAAACAAGACAAAAAGGCAACTCTCAGAATGGGAGAAAATATTTGCAATTGAAACAACAGACAAAGGATTAATCTCCAAAATATACAAACAGCTCATGGAGCTCAACATCAAAAAAACAGACAATCCAATTAAAAAATGGGCAGAAGACCTAAATAGACATTTTACCAAGGAAGACACACAGATGGCCAAGAGGCACATGAAAAGATGCTCAACATCACTAATCATTAGAGAAATGCAAATCAAAACTACCATGAGGTATCACCTCACACCGGTCAGAATGGCTATTATCAAAAAAATCTAGAAACAATAAATTCTGGAAAGGGTGTGGTGAAAAGGGAACCCTCCTGCACTGTTGGTGGGAATGTAAATTGATACAACCACTATGGAAAACAGTATGGAGGTTCCTTAAACAAACTAAACATAGAACTACCACATGACCCAGCAATCCCACTACTGGGCATATACCTTGAGAAAACCATAATTCAAATAGAGACAGTACCACAATGTTCATTGCAGCACTATTCACAATAGCCAGGACATGGAACCCACCTAAATGTCCATCAACAGATGAATGGATAAAGAAGATGTGGCACATATATACAATGGAATATTACTCAGCCATAAAAAGAAATGAAATTGAGTTATTTGTAGTGAAGTGGATGGACCTAGAGTCTGTCATGCAGAGTGAAATAAGTCAGAAAGAGAAAAATAAGTACCGTATGCTAACACATATATGTGGAATCTAAGAAAATAAAAAAAGGTTCTGAAGAACCTAGGGGCTGGACAGGAATAAAGATGCAGACGTAGAGAATGGACTTGAGGACACGGGGAGGGGGAAGGGTAAGCTGGGACAAAGTGAGAGAGTAGCACTGACATATATACCCTATCAAATGTAAAATAGATAGCTAGTGGGAAGCAGCCGAATAGCACGGGGAGATCAGCTTGGTGCTTTGTAACCACCTAGAGGGGTGGGTAGGGAGGGTGGGAGGGATACGCAAAACGGAGCAGATATAGGGATATATGTATACATATAGCTGATTCACTTTGTTACACAGCAGAAACTAACAAAACAATGTAAAGCAATTATATTCCAAGAAAGATGTTATTAAAAAAAAAAAAAAGAAACGAAATTGAGTTATATGCAGTGAAGTGGATGGACCTAGAGTCTGTCATACAGAGTGAAGTAAGTCAGAAAGAGAAAAAAAAATACCGTACTCAGGGCTTCCCTTGTTGCACAGTGGTTGAGAGTCTGCCTGCCGATGCAGGGGACACGGGTTCATGCCCCAGTCCAGGAAGATCCCACATGCTGTGGAGCAGCTAGGCCCGTGAGCCATGGCCGCTGAGCCTGTGCGTCCGGAGCCTGTGCTCCACAACGGGGAGAGGTCACAACAGTGAGAGGCCCGTGTACTGAAAAAAAAAAAAAAAC
>RJWK010017488.1:0-34294 GCA_004363435.1 Platanista minor
GTCATGTCTCAGCTCAGGGAGAGCTAATTTATTCTTCCTTCACCTTTTCATTCTATTCAGGCCCTCAAGGAATTGGATGATGCCTACCTACATTGGTGAGGGCAATTTTCTTTACTCAATCTACTGATTAAAATACTAATCTCTTCTGGAGACATCCTCACAGGCACACCCAGAAATAATGTTTTACCAGCTATCTGGATATCCCTTAGTCCTGTCAAGTTGACACATAAAATTAACCATCACATCAGTCATACCATACTAATAAGAAAAAAATGCCAATAGTTTACAGCAGGATTTCTCAAGATTTTTTTTAATGGAACCCATTAAAAATATTCTCAGGTAGTAACTATCAAGTTATTTTTATTAAAATCTTAACTTTATTGAAATTATAACATAAATTCCTTATGCTTATAGCTGTTATATACAATAATAATAAAAATAATAAAATATAATAAATAAAACTACAAAACCAATAAAAACTTGATGGGATAAACAATGATTGAGTGACCTAGTCTCACTATGATCATGATATTTGTTATTGGCTACTGTGACACAGGTTTTATTTTACTTTGGTATGTGTGTTATTTTGCTAGTGCCTCCAAAACAGAGTCAAAAACTGGGTGGTTTAAACAAAAGAAATTGATTACCTCATAGTTCTGGAGGCCAGAGTCCAAGATAAATGTGTTGATAGGGTTCGTTCCTTCTGAGAGTTTTGAAAAAGGATCTGTTTCGTGCCTCCCTCCTCCAGGAGACCTCCAGAAGATATATCTTCTGCTGGTTTGCTGGCAATCTCTGGCATTCCTTGGGTTTAATTTTCTGCCTTCATCTTTACACAGTGTACATGTGTCTCTTTGTCCAAATGTCCCCTTTTTGTAAAAATATTAGTTATTTTGAATTAGTACCCATCCTAATGACTTCATCTTAATTAATTCCATCTTCATTGACTATTTCCAAATAAGGTCACATTCTGAGGTACTGGGAGTTAGAATTCAACAAATGAATTGGTTGGGTGTTGGGAACAATTCAACCCATAACAGTATGTGTTTATTAGCTTGGGCCATCTGATTAAAATCTCCAACTTTTCTCTACTAAAATTTCTCTGAAACCTCCATTCATACAATATGTCATGACTTTTTTCTTATTTATTTTTTAAAAATTTATACTTCTTTGTATGATTTATCACTTAGTTACTGAAACTATCAGAAAGCAAAGTTCAAAGGTATTAGCCAGATTCAGAATATGCTGAAGCTATGTTTAAGTAGATAATAAAAAAGTTTTAAAAACATTAAAATTTATTATAGAAATTCATACAGAATTCTCTCAGTTGAGAAATAGTGGTTTAATGTGTTTAGCAGATGCTTTGAGTTCACACCCAAATCTCCTTGGCACTCACAGCTCTGACAGCTTCTTACTGCAAACACCTGTGACTCTGTCTGGAAGCATATTCTTTGGCTATAAAAATATTCTCAGTCTGTGGGCAAGGGTCAAGGCAGAGTGCAAACAATTTAATGCCCCCATGAGTAGTATACAACCAGGTGATGGATGGAGTTGATGAATGGGAATCCCACTTTGGGTGGAATAACCTGGAAACATTTCCCAGTGGGATTGAGCTTCAGTAACTCACAGTGGTAACCTGTTTACATATGCACCCGTATTGACTTCTTTTCCTTCTTTGTCTCATATTCCTGCTCTACTAGTGCTTCTTGAGACCTGCCTAGTAAACTACTTGTACTCATAACAAGGTCTGCTTTTGTGGGAAACCAGCATAAAATGATATGTTAGCTACAGCTAGATGCCTACATTTTAAGAAAGATATTCTTGAACCATCTCAGCTAAAGGAACAATTTTGCTTTAGGGAGCTCCCACCTTAAAGTTCTGTGAATTCCAGTTCAAAATATTTCTTGTATTCTATGAGCTTTTATATTCAATCCTTTTCTCATTCCCACACCCCTTTTTGTATCTTAACATCTTTCACTTGGATTATTTTCATGGCCTCAAGAAACTCTAATTCCACATATACTCCAAAGCAGATTCCCTACTAGCTCTATTAAAGGTTTCATTCCCAGCACTCTTTGCCATATACCCTTTTCTCTAGTCACAAGGAAGCACTGGAACTTTCTCTAAAATGGTTGATCCTTTCATGTGTCTCTATTTCATCCATGCTTTTTCTTCTGTCTGGAATGATTTAGCAATTCTCCAGGGGAATTTCTGCCAGTATTTCTAGACTCTGTACTAAAGACACTTCCCTTATTCTCTGGCATCTTTCTACCATAACCCCTTACTCATAGCTAAGATTCCATCTTACTGGTGGTATAATTTTATATGTGTAACATTATTATTTTTAATTTTTTTTTGTGGTATGCGGGCCTCTCACTGTTGTGGCCTCTCCCATTGCGGAGCACAGGCTCCGGACGCGCAGGCTCAGTGGCCATGGCTCACGGGCCCAGCTGCTCCACGGCATGTGGGATCTTCCTGGACCGGGGCACGAACCCGTGTCCCCTGCATTGGCAGGCGGACTCTCAACTACTGAGCCACCAGGGAAGCCCTATGTGTAACATTATTAAACCATACCAAAATATTGTAAGTATATTTACATTATTCACATGCTTTTTAAATTTCATCTGTTAAATGTTAAACACCTTGAGGAAATCATATTCATCTCAATCTTTCCTCTGCCAGGTTCTAGGTGTTCAGTAAACAATTATTGAATAAGTGAATAGGCATTGTAGTAACATTCAAGACTCCATGTTTGGCCTAGAATTTGGGCCAGTATGGTGAAATACTTAACTTGAGATTTTCTGGAAAAACATAGTATTAGAGTCAGTGGTCAAGTAAAAACACATCCCCCACTTACAGCCTTCAGTTACACACCTCTGCTATACTCTCTGACTTGTGCCAACAAGAGGAGCCGGGCTTCCTTGTCATTTCGTTAGTTTTGGCTAAGAAGTGAGATTCTTGGGATTAGGGATAGTGATGAAGGGATAGGGATTGGCAGTAGAGCATTACCTGGAGGAGAAGATGATGGGTGTTTGGGGGCAGCAAGGAGACCACCATGTAGACATACACAGTCAGACTCAGGAAGAGAAGGAGAGACACTCCACCTCTGCTTTTGCCTGGGTTGAGTAGGAGTGCTCACTACTTTCAGTCATATTGTGTCACCCAGACTATTTCCCCACCTGCTGGAGTAGCTTTGCCAGTTTCTAGAGATGGGATCAGAGCAGACAGCTTTTGTAAAGAGAGTTTTATCCTGGACACAGCCTCCTTTAAGCCAGTCCCAAACTGACAGCTTTAACTTAAGTTTGCTACTGCTAACTTGCAAATAAGCACATCATTTACAGGTTCCTGCAGGTGGAATACTCTGGTTACTTCACAGTAGTGAAGGTTTGTTGTTTGTACTCAAGGTTAATTAGGTAGGAGAGGAAACTACCTTAGCAAGTACATCACCAGCCCTCGTGAAGAACTAAACCTTTTTCACTTTCTTGGTGATGCAGCCAACTTAGTCTTTTTCAGCCTGCTTTGTCATTTTAATCAGGTTAATGTGAGTCCTCATCTTTTGCCTATTCCTTAAATATCAATATTTTACAAAGATCTTCTTCATTTATTTCCCCAACTTTATTTTTTTTTAAGATTTTTTGATGTGGACCCTTTTTAAAGTCTTTATTGAATTTGTTATATTATTGCTTCTGTTTTATGTTTTGGTATTTTGGCCCTGAGGCATGTGGGATCTTAGCTCCCCAACCAGGGATTGAAACCGCATCCCCTGCATTGGAAGGCAGAGTCTTAACCACTGGACTGCCAGGGAAGTTCCTCTTTACTTATTTCTATAGTAAGGCATCTATGATTTGCTTTAGTGTCAGGCATGTATATATTTGTATATATATCACTCACGCATGTCCCAGACTTTCTTCTTGGCTCTAAGTATGATTTTATTTATTATTTCTTTTTCTGCGGTACGCGGGCCTCTCACTGTTGTGGCCTCTCCCATTGCAGAGCACAGGCTCAGCGGCCATGGCTCATGGGCCCATCTGCTCCGCGGCATGTGGGATCTTCCTGGACCGGGGCACGAACCCGTGTCGCCTGCATTGGCAGGCGGACTTTCAACCACTGCGCCACCAGGGAAGCCCCCTGATTTTATTTTTAAAATACTTTTTTAAATAATTCAGTATGGAAATCACCCCATCTTTCAACCATGCTAACAAAATTATTGTCAGTTTGAGGGTTCCCTTTAATCTTTTTACATATGCCTATACATTTTATGTAGCTTTAAATATAAATGTGTTTACAATTTGTAACCTTTCACTTGACAGTATATCATATCTATATGCTGTTTTTCAAGCTTCATAAATTACTTTATAACAGCATGATATTCCATTGTGAGAACAACCATAATTAAGCATTCCTTTATTATTAGGTGCATTGACTGCCCTCAGATGTTTCATGTAACATTTCAAGGATCATTTACACACTTAGAGTTTCTAGTCTGTTTGTGTTTTTGCATAAGAAAGCTTTTCATAGTCAGGGTTAAAATTTAGGAGGAATAGGGTCAAAATATGTGAATTTATAGTTTTCGATAAATATTTTAACAGTACCTTGTTAGAGTTGTGAATACATATCTTTTCTTGATTGTTGCAATTTTGATCTCATCATGTTATTATATACTTTTTTTTAAACTTATTAAGGTAACTAAAATGGCATTAGTGTTTTCAGTTAGGTTTATTTGATTCCTTTGAACAAGTTAAGATATTTTTACATTTTGTTTAGCAGGTAACTTTCTATGATTGTGAATTGTTCTCTCATGTGATTTGCCCATATTTTTCAACAGACATATTTCTAATTAGTATTAAATGTGTTCACTTAGATATATGTTAATCCATTTTGGTATGATTTTTTTATAACCCTGCCCATGACTGTGTTCATTTACTGTTTTTTAACATGTTGACATGAGCAAATTCATGTTATTATAAAGTCCTTAGAAATATTATTCTTTGACAGTATCCTGCCATATATATATATATATAGAGAGAGAGAGAGAGAGAGAATATTATTTACCTATCTATTCTTCAGTTTTTGTCCTCTAATATTATTTTTACTTTTCCTAAAACAAATAATTTGGTGAAAAATATATTTATGAAGATAGCCTTCCTAATGTTTTTAGATATTTCCTTCAGGGAGAAACTAATATTTGTGCTTTGTGTGGCTACTGGGCCATAAATGAGTCTAAATAAATATTAAAAAATAATTGTATGCATGAATTTAGTGTCCAGAATGTATAAGATGATTTTTCTTATCTACCTAGAGTAGATCGTACCTAAGATATTGAGTACAGGTCTTGATCATATCTTAAGAGGTAGATGGTCAGCAAGCTTTGATTTTTCTATCACGATACTGAAAGGATTTAGAATTCTAATATACTAATCCAAATTCAAAATTAGACCTGGAGATATAAGCTTGTGGGAAGACACATTAAAGTCTCTCTTGGAACACATAAAGGTCTGTTCAAAGGTTGATGTATTCAAAATGTTTTGAGGGCTTTTATTTATCCTGCAGTTGTTTCATATTAATCTTTCCTCCAGTTAAAATCCCTAGCACATGTTTTTGCTATGCCTCATCTTCCACATGCTATGTTATTTTTGCAAAAATATTTTTTTTCAGAATAAGGACAATCCTTTCCATTTAATGTCTTAAAATTGCATCTTATTATATGTTACTTATCTTCTCATTTTGTTGACAGCATTTCGTATTCTGACTTTGTTCTTTCAAATACTGGTTAGCTCTCAAGGCTTTTATGCCATCTATACATTTGAAGAAAAAGGCATCAATGTCCTCTTCTGAATATTAGTTATGATCCCTGCTCCCATGTCACCTCACCACCTGTAGCCTTTACAGTTTGTCAGGAATCCATGACACAGCAAACTTTTTAAGGGATTCTTCAATCACCTACAAATCCACTGAATTTTACCATCATCTATGGTTTTCTTTCTTATTCATGAAGTATTTTAGGGAACACTAATCACTGACGCTCAAACTTTATTTCACTGTTATACATAATAACATGAAAAATCTGATTTTGAAATTCATCTCTCTCTTGTTCAGAATAAATATCTAATCATTCATTTAATAATCACAAATACAGTAAAATAGCTATAATAATAATCACAAATAGCTATAAAATGGATTGCCATAAAGTTATTTTTATTTATTGGACCAGAATTTTAAATCATCACCAGACTGTGATAGTGAACAGTCTTATAATGCCTCACCATTTCACTATGTTTTAATATGAGTCCTAAGTGTAGGGATGAGGGAAAAGTGAGAAAGGGAGTGAGGGGTATTTATTACTCATATCAATTCTTTTGGGAGGATTTAGATGCAGTTTCCTTGGCATGACACCCACCTTCATACATATGTATTACACTATTATATTGACAAATAGCAACATATGTTCCTATAACATTAACTGAAGTACTGCATGATATTAAGAGATCAGAAGCACCACAGCTGCTAACAAAGATCACCTGAATATTGCATAGCTTCTTCTACAATTCTACCAACTTTCATGTGAGCAATTGTACCCGGATAATCACAGCTATATTCAGCTTACAGTTCATAACTTGGCTCCTTTAAAAATTGAGAACACCACCTGTTTTCATTCTGCTTAAAAAAAAAAAAAAGGTTTGATAGGATCAGGAAACACATCAGTCTTTGTTTTTAGCGGGCCCGTTTAGAAAATTGGGGTCACGGATGACCACTTCCTGAGTGGGGCAGCAAAAGCAATGGTAATGGAGAAGCATTAAAAAGATTCAGATGTGTG
Organism: Platanista minor; assembly: GCA_004363435.1. Classification (NCBI taxonomy): domain Eukaryota; kingdom Metazoa; phylum Chordata; class Mammalia; order Artiodactyla; family Platanistidae; genus Platanista; species Platanista minor. Next base: position 6,812 of record RJWK010017488.1, read on the forward strand.
GTGATAAGCGACATTTGCAAATGTGTGAGTGCATTGACATGCTTGATTATGCAAAAGCTGAGCTGTGCAAATCATAATAATAAGCTTTCTCGTTAGATTTCCTGCACTTTCTGCTTCTTGATCAGCCAGAAATACAGCCAAGTATTCCTGTTCTTTTGAAATTTCTGGTTTACACTTGTTTCAACTACTCAGAGAAAAATAGGGAAAATAAGAGAAGTGAAATAAGATTTTAATTAAAAGGGAAAATGGAAAATGTTCAAATTTCATAAAACGCAAAAGACGTGTGCACTTTGGTTATATTCAGCTTGAAAACGAAATTTTACTTGGCACTCATAGACATTAAATCAGTTCATAAGTCTAACTAGGTAAAGAATGTCGTCCAACTATTTTAAAAGTAAACCTAAAAATAATAATTTAAGAAGGCTAATTGAATCATTTGCTTCACAAAGAAAGCTTTCATTCAGAGAATCAGGGCCATCCAAAGTAAAGTATAATAATAATAATAGATAATTATTTGAAAGGAAGGACAAAACTAAACATATTTTGCAGTTTTCAAAGATATTCAAGACAATTTTACTAGTTCAAATTGTTGTATTTCCATTTTTAGTGGAAATAAATAAATATAATTAATAGTTACCTTAAGGGAAATGAAAAATAAAATTAAGAACTCATTCAACATGACCAATGCAGTCTTTACACATGTGATGGATCAGTATCCATCTTACAGACCAACAGTACATCAAAATGGTGTTGTGTTAACAATCGTGTGGTTTGTTTGGCTTCCCAATTTAGTATCAACTAAGTCAATGACCAAATGAAACTGGAAAAATTCTTGGTCTAAGTTACATGCGTTGGCACTATATAGGCAATGAATGAAAGCATTTTCATTTGCTATAGATAACACCAGAGGTATTTTTCCCATTATGTATGTGGAAGTAAATGCTCATTTGCTTGGTTGTCCCAATTTGGAATTGTGTGGCATGTATTATTTATGTCAGTGATATAGTGAGAGAGAAGCAGAGTAGAAGCTAGGGGTAGGAAGTCATTTGAAGATCAGTTTTGAACCCCAAATCCAGAACACTATAGTTACATCAAGCTCTGGACCTCCCAGGCTCACAGAAACTGCAACTCCTAAAGTCCTGTCCTCACAGCTCATCAGAGATCAAGAACAAACACGTACCACAGGGAGATGGGGACCTCCAGTTTTGCAAACCTGACTGGATTCTTGGTTGCACAACCAATGATTTCCTATAACCTACTCTGTACCCCAAGTTAGGTCACTCCAGCCACTCGTATTTCTACCATTAGTTATGTGAATATTGAGAATGTTAGGACATCCTGTTATTTTGTAAGTCTAAGTCCATGGTGTCATCTACTTTGCATCTTCCAGAACTTAAATATACTACTTCTCTTTTTCTTGTATACTCTGCTCATTGAGTTTTATTGTTCATTCACTGAACTTTTATAATAGGGAGATGTGGAAACCATACAGGAGTCTACTCAGGAAAAGACCACACAACCCTTTCCTGAAGCTCAGTATATCTCAGCATTGCAACCCCATACTGCTCACCTGTCTTTCACAATGCTCTTAATTGCACACACTCTTAAGTATAAAGACTGATGGTCTCAGTTTGTTATCAGCCAGGCACACGGTTAAAAGAACAATTGTTCCAAGCACATCTCAACTTTATACAAGAAGTTTGCATTCCATGAGGGTCTCTACTTCCTTCCCTCCATGCCCTATACTGTTTCTGTATCCTCCAGAGTGTAGAAGATGTTCCTTTGGACCACTAAACTTCCTCTGCCCTCACCATTTCAACCCCTCTGAACCCTGATGTCCTCCCCACACATGTATTACTAATCCTCCCTATGACTTCCAATTTGTTCCTTTTTTGTCTGCCTTTTCTAAGTATTCACTATGAGAATCTAACCAGAATCCCCATCAGGGCCCAGGGACGTTTAGCTTAAACTAAGTCAAATGATCAAAGTTATATTATTAATATTTTAAGAACTTATATCTGAGCACTTTTGGATACCTCACTAAATTAATAACCAAATTAAATCTTTCCCAAGAGTAAGAAGCAAAAGGATATTAACTTATTATTTCAATAGTTAAATGTAATATGCAATTCACAGTTACCATTTTGTTATGAAAAACACTTATGTTTGAATATTTATGTCATAGATATGCAGGGACACCTCTGAGCAAAACAGTTGAGGAATAATTGAATTATGCTGGGAGTTATATACCCCGCAGCACTCCTCACTCTGTAACTACCTTCCCTTCCCTGGATAATGTGCCTTGTCCATCCATATGACCGGACACACTTGTAACAAAATTGCTACTTCTCTAGCAATTTTCTGCAAATTTCTTTCTCATAAGTTTTACTAAGATTTGAATGACTAGCTATAGTGGTATTTGTGAATCTATTTTCAGAATGTTCAAGATAATTCTTTAAGACAAAGTTGCAATTAATGAGAAGGTGCTTACCCAAAAACTGACCAATGTTTTCTTCTTTTTCTGTCTCATCAGATTTGTTGCACTCAAAACTATGAGCACCATAAAAGCAGATACTAAGTTAACAATACTGTATTATATATTTGAAAGTAGCTAAGAAAGTAGATTTTAAAAGTTCTCATCACAGAAACATTGTAATGATGTGAGGTGATAGATGTGTTAACTAACTTTATTGTGGTAATCATTTCGTAGTATATACATAAAGCATTATGTTGTATACCTTAAGCTTATACGATGTTATATGTCAGTTATACCTCAATAAAGCTGGAGGGAAAAGCAAATACTATTTTTTGCTTATTTTGCCCACTATTATACACTCAAGGCAGAGGAGAGAGCATGGCAAATAAAAGGCAGTCCGTATTTTTAGGAGAAAGCAAATTAATGAATGTATACTAGCGTCTCTAATCGTATCATGGGGAAAACTTTTTATGTGAAAAACAACGTTGCCTCATGAATATATTTTATATAAATTTACAAATTGATAATGCTTAATACTATATATGGAAAGTGGCTCATACTTATATAAAAATCAAACAAAAAACTTATTTTGCCTTTAGGCAAGGTTATGTACTGTATTGATTTAACTCACTATCATCTTCCCTTAGGACTTAACATGTTTACTTTCATCAGTCAACCCAGTGACATAATTTTCACTCAGCTCCATATTATTCTTTGGTGAAGAAAGACATTTTTTTCTCTTTGTTAAATTGTAGGAAATCATTTCCATGTGGTATTTCTTACTAGAGGCTTTGGTCAAAGAGGGTGTTATTCAACAACACTCTGACCTTTGAGTGCTCCAAAAGGTGCATCAGAAATATTCATAAAATCCTGGAAATAAATATTCACAGGCACTCTCTATCAAGTATTAAAACTGATTCTAGTCACTCCCAATTATGTCTTAAGGATCTCATGAATGAAAAGTTTGCATTTCTTCTTCTGATTTGTTTCTTATTTTCAAACATTTTAAAATCTTGATATTCTATGAAAACCAGAGGAGTGTCCAGGAACAATATCTGGGACAGCTTAACTAATTTTATTTTCTCAAGTAATTTTACTAATATTCAGTCAATTAAGAAATGGTAGTGCTCTTTACGCTGCAGTTCAGTGTGATCATTTGCAAGCTGCTTTATTTTCCTGATTTAATTGTTTTAAACGAGAAACCAATGAGTCCAATTAATATTAGCTCCACAAACAGTTAATTGCACATTAAAAATAAATGGCTTCAGTTGATCACAATTCTACTCAACTACTGGAATTCAGTGCTAATTTGGGAATGACAGGGAGCATAGATTCGTGAAGATCAGGAATTAGATTTGAGTTATTTTAAGAAAATTCCTTGGATGAATGAAGAATGCTGATAAAGTTTTACAGTAATAAAGGTATAAATGATAATGTATAATGATTAAATGCCTTCATGAAGGCTTAGATGCTAAGATTAATCTGTGCAATAATGTACATTGAAGAATAAATGACCAAATATACCTTGAATTACACAAGAAACATATTTATGTAGAAAAGGTAATTACCACCTGTTTTTGAGGGAGAATGTTTGGAAATTTTTAAATTGTGACATAATCCTACGAGATATATAGAAGTTAAAATTTCCTTTAAACAAGTTACACTATTTCCTGAGTTATATTTTAATAATAAATAATGTGTACTTACAAACTAGCCATAATTCAATTTGAAATCAGTAGTATGCAGATAATCTATAAAGCATTTCAAGAAATGGAGCTGGAACAATTGGATGTACGTATGCAAAAATATTAACTTAAAATGGGTCATAAATGTAAATGGAAAATGGTAAACTATAAAACTTTTGAAGAAAACACAGGAGTAAAATCTATGTGACCTTGGATTTTGTAATAAGTTTTTGGTATAATATCAAAAGCAAAACTTTTTATGAAAGAAAAAATTGATAAATTGGACTTTATTAAAATTTGAAAAGTTCTGGTGTACAAAAGATACTACTAAGAGTATAAAAGACAAGCCGTGTACTAGGAGAAAAATACTTTAAAACATATCTGATAAGAAACTTTTATCCAATATGTATAAAAAATTATTAAACTAAGAACATAACACAATTAAAAATTGGGCAAAAGATCTGAACAGACACCTTACCTGAAAAGATAAAACCTCACTAAATCTATAAAACTGACATTACTAATTTTTGGTGATGATGCAGAGCAACAGGAACTTTCATTTATTGTTGATGAGAATGCAAAATGGAAAAGCCATTTTGAAAGGAAGTTTGGTAGTTTCTTACAAAACTAAACATGGTCTTAACTATTTCATTCCACAATTGTACTCCTAGGTATTGATCTGAAAATTTATGTCTAAACAAACCTGCACACAGATGTTTATAGCACCTTTATTCATAATCTTCATAAACTGGAAATAACCAAGATGTACTTCAATAGGTAAACGGTTAAACAATTCTGTCACAACCATAATATCAAATACTATTCAGCATTAGCAAGAAGTGAGTTATTAAATCATGGAAAGACATTGATGAATCTTTAGTGTATATTGGTTAGTTTAAAAAAAAAGTCTAAAATGTCTCACTGTATGAGGTAATTTATATGACATTCTAGAAAAGACAGAGGTATAAAGATGATAACTGAATCAGTGGTTTCCAGGAATTCAGAGTAGGGGGTTGTATAGGTCAAGTGCAGAATTTTATAGGCTGATGAAACTACTCTGTATGATAATGTAATGTTGAATTTGTCAAAATCTATTTGTATTCTTTACAACAGAAAGAGTGAATATTATTGTATGCAAATTAAAAATAAATCATGTAGGAAGTCAGAGGATCCAGCATAGAAGACAGAATGTGACCAGTCTAACTGTATTTTAAAGGTAGTAAACAGCCTCATTAAAGGACACTGGGGACAAGGCACTAACCTAAGTAACTTGGGAAATGAGTGGAGTCTGTAAGACTAAAGGTAAAAGTAACTGTACATAAATATTAGACTGTAGTTGATAGAGTTATTTCCTGTAGGCATATTGTCTACAAAGTCTGAAACTACCACCTAGAAATATTATAATTGTATAATTAAGTAAATAGATGGAGGTACTGAGAGCCAGGTTTCTCTCTGTTGGAGTGGGAGGTTGCAGGTAAGCAAGGGGAGGAGGGCAAGGGTAACCCATGTGGAAGTGGAGTAAAGTCATGTATATATATCCAAACTTATTTCTTATTATCCATACATATGTATAACTCATATTTAGTATGAAGGCAGACTATACCTTAAGGTTATCGAAAGCTACTAAAGCATTTTGAGAAGAATAGTGAGGTAACGTATTTTTTAAAATTCAGAACAATGTCTGAGATGGGGTAAGCACTAAGTATTATAAATATTTGCTATTATTAGGAATGTCAATTTGGCAGTAGGGTTTTGGTAAATGGATTATTGTAGTTGTTCAGAAGAAAGATGTTGATACAGTATCTTTTTCTTTTAATGCAAATTAAACTCATTTAGGCAAAGTGTACTTCAGTCCACATTCCTATCATTAGAAAAGTGCATAGAGAGGTCATCAAAGGTCAAGCCAAATATGTGATAAAGCCAGGATGAGACAGATGAATCTTATTTCCCTTTCTATGTGAAAATCACACCACTCTTCTATTTTCAGTAGCATATCACAGAATCAAGAAATGAAGGGTTGATGAGAGTTTGCCTAGTTATTTTTGTTTCTTTAGATTTTGCCAAATTTATTCTTGTTTAATATCAAGAAGAAAGAACAAACATTGAGTTTCTAACGTGTAAAGGAAATAATTCTGGTAGCTGAGGTTGCAAGAGCTGTGCAATATTCTTATTACTGAGAAGTTCATCCTGTGTTTGAGAATGTAAGCATAGATGTATTGGAAAGATTATAACGGTACTCAGAAGTTCTCTGGAATTCAAACCTTTTGTTTTGTGAAGAAACTATGGCTCTGAGAGCCAAAATCACTAACAAAATGCCCAATATCTTGGTGCTGCACCTAGGCCAAACCAGGTCTTCTGATGCTCAGTTCTCATTGTTTCTTCTACTTTATCTCATTCTTTCTCTAGTCCAGGGGTCCCCAATCCCTGATCTCAGGACCAGTAACGATCTGCGGCCTGTTACTAACCGGGCCGCAAGGCAGGAGGTGAGTGGCAGGCAAGCGAGCGAGCGAAGCTTCATCTGCTGCTCCCCATCGCTCGCATTACCGCCCGAAGCATCCCGCCCCTCCCATATCAGTGGAAAAATTGTCTTCCACGAAACCAGTCCCTGGTGCCAAAAAGGTTGATTGATACATACAAATTATTTCATTTTAAAAATAAGTCTGTATTATAAACTGCTGAAGGAAATAATTCCTCAGATTTCCAGGCAGACTGATTTCTTTTATGCTTTCCCATGGAGTTGAAATCAATTATCTGATAGCTAAACATAAAAGAGACATACGGTGTGTGTGGATTAGTCTCCTTTTCTCTTCCCCTCTCATGATGTGGATGTTCAATGCTGTTTAGAGGCAGCTGCCTCGGGGAGGCCAGGGACTATGGTTGTTCAGGGTTGTTGGTAACTGCTGGGTTAGCAAAATTGCGAGATTAGCGTAATTAGAATTTTGTGCATTTGGCCACAAATAGACAACGTGTAGCATTTGGAGAGCAAATAAGCTTAATCATTAATCTCAATGAGATAGGAAAAAGCTAGAGTATGTTAGGGTGGGAATATATCCACATGTTACATAATGGGGATTTTTTTCTAACATTTCCAATAACCTGGTCCTCTCAAAGGAGAGGGAGTGAGTTACCTTTTGAGCAATGACCTTTGGTCTGCATTCCATGACTGGGATATTAGTTGGGAGATTTAGTCTATTTCTCCTTTCCAGACTTATCAGCTGTGAAGTAGTGAATTTGGTAGGTTTGTCTGCATGGCAGACTAAAATTTTCCTTTTGTGGGTTGTTCCTATAGAATGTAAGCATATTCATTTAGGTCTCATGTTATGGCATGCCCTCTAAATTAACCTTTATCAGTAATAAAGGTGATATTTTGATTTCTTAATGCCTTTTTCTCTTGGGCAGAGAGGTAGCTGCTGTTTACTGGGCATTTTCAAACTTCCAAGACCTTTATCATGGATACGTGGAGAAATACATACGTATGAAATATATATATATATATATATATATACCCTTTCCCTGATTATAGAGTATACAAAGTAATAGAATGAAGAAAATAGTCAAGGAAAATAGTCAAGTACGAAGAAACAGTTGTCTTTAATGTTATCACTTAGTCCTCTGAATGTATATATACATAAAGCAGGAAATAAAATGGACTAAATCGTATATTCCTGTATTTTCAAAATCATCAATTTCAAAATCTGCTTAATTTTGACTACAAATACATCAGAATATATAGTAAGACATTTAAGTTTTAACACATTTTAATATTAAAAATGATAGTGCAGGCAACATACAAATGCCTAAAACCTTGTTCGATTTCTGACAATTTTTGTAGATATTTAAAACTTAAATACTCTTGAAAAAATTACATTTTTGCCACAAATGTAGCATTTATCAGCAAAGAATTAGAGTAAAAATTTTTTCAGGGGTTGGTTGGTTGGTTGTTTGTGCCAGAGACTAGCAGGGGGTATACTTGTGTTGGGGAGATCATATAGACCTGTGCTGTTCAGTACATTAGTCACTAGCCACATATGGCTATTTAAACTTAAATTTTTAGTTCCTCAGTTGCACTAGGCACATTTCAAGTTCTCAAGAGCTCCTACACATGGTTAGTGGCTACCATATAGGACAGTACAGATACAGAAATTTCCATGGTCACTAAAAGTTCCAAGGGACAGAACTTGAGGTACATTATCTATGATAGAGGTGAGGAGGGTCTAAGCTGCAGCAATGACAATGAAAGGAGAGGAGGAATCTCTCCTAGATATTTGATGTGATGCAGAGTGATGGGAGGGAATGCACTTAGAATATCTTCTAGGTTTCTCCTTAGGTTAAGTGGGTAGATGGTAGAAACATTCACCAATAAAGTAAATATAGGAGAAGGAGCAGGATTGGGAAAAAGGATATGAAATCAGATTTGTAGCCAGTGAGCAAGAGGCAACCCTGAGATAGGCCGTTGTTCTGAAAGGCTGCTGATTCTCATAATGTGATCTGTGGGGAGTCTGGGTGGAGACAGAATTCCAGGGAAGGAGCAGTATTTGTGAATAGGGGCTGGAACCATGTACTTGGCTCTACATGAGATCGTCAAAGGCTAGCATCAGAGTTTGGGGAGAGCTGGGATTTAGGGCTGGGTTTTCAAACTGTGAGCCTGCCATGAAATCAGCAGAATAGGTCTCGACCAGCACTAAAAAATAGTATAGAAAATATTAATATGCTTTGCATATAATTTGAGTAAATATCTCTTCCCGAAACTTTCGTTATAAATATATTTACACTAATATATGTATACTTGGTTACAAAGTACAACATATTTCTGCATTGTGGTCCAATTAGTTTGAACATCACTGATTTTTAAAATGAACAACACAGACTATAAGCTATATGTGAACTGGGATAGTGTCCTTTTTCTCATCACCTAAAATCCTAGCACATAGCAGACACCCATAGTAAAGACATTATTCATGAAGGAATGAATCAATGGGTCAGAGATGTAAGGGAAACCCAGGATGAGGGTGACTCAGAAGCTAAAGAAGGTAAGACAAAAGAGAGAAATAACCCAGTGTCATATATCATGAATTTGGCAATATATCTCTGTGATTTCTGTGACTTGGCAGGAGCAGAAGCCAGATCAAAGAAGTAAATGGGGACATATGTATATGTATAACTGATTCACTTTGTTATGCAGCAGAAATGGACACACCATTGTAAAGCAATTCTACTCCAATAAAGATGTTAAAAAAAAAAAAAAAAGTAAATGGGAGGTGAGGAAGTGGGGATTATACAGATGACGGTGGAGATTGAGAGATGTTTGTTTTGTATGTTTTGTACTGAAGACGTGAAAGTTCAGTATGTGTCCAGAAGAGATTACATAGGAAAGGCATGCTCTACAAATGCACTGTTCAGTAATGTAACCACTAGCCACATGTGGCTATTTACATTAGAATTAATTAAATTAAAAATGCAATTCCTTAAACATGATAAATAAGAAAAAAATGCAATTCCTTAATAATACTAGCTCCATTTCAAGTGCTCAATGACTACATGTAGCTAGTGGCTACCCTCTTGCACGGAGCTGATATGGAACATGTTCATCATTGCAGAAAGGTCTTTTGGACAGTGCTGCTCTAGAAAAATGTTTTCATTCATATGTCTATGCTGGCTTCAATAAAATGAGCCAGTGCACAGTGCCCCCAAACTCCTCCTACCTGAAACATTATGTAAATCCAGCAGAAAAACTGTTGGGGGATTATATTATGATCTATACATGATAAGATCACATTTGGTCTCGGTGAGTGACAGTTAACCCTGGGAAAGGCCAATAAAGACATCAAGAAAGTTACTGAACCTCAGGATGTGATCCAAGAGAGTCGGGACATTACCCAGTACCTGGCATATTTTAAATACTTTGCAATATTTGGTATTTAAAAATATATGAATAAATACATTCAAGGGGGATGAGACTGTTGGAATCAGTGATTCAGAAATGATGTGGGACTTGGTAGACAGCTGTTGTACCACAGTGTTGAGGGCTGAAACCCTGCTGCTGTGGGCTTGAGGAGTGAGTAACTGAGGCAGCCAATGCAGAGCACATGACAAAAATGTTAAGGAATGGACAAGACCATTAAATATGTCCATTTAGCAATTATTTAGAGTACCTGAAGAAAAAAGTGAAGCTTTTAATTTTTTTTGATGTGCTTGATGCAAGCTCATCAATTACTCTTTGAAGATCATTTAAATTTCATTTGTATTGTGCATTAATTGCTGGTCACATAAACTATCTTCTGGGGTAATGCTTATATACCAAGAAAATTAAAAAAATACATCATCATGGTAAAATGTAGATAACATGAATTATTTATATTTGGTATTACTAAAAATAAAGGTCATCTAGACCTCATTTTATAAACCATAAGGAAATAAAGAAAATAGATATTTCCTCCCTTATTCTTGATACATTTTAAATGCTTAGTTAATAATTATTAATAGAAATTTTATAATTCAGTGTCAGATAATAAAAGAAACTGGAATTACAGTAATTTTTCATCACAAAACCACTACCTAACACTTAAAGCCCTGAAAATCAGAATACCAGAACCATTACTGGGAAAGCAGGTAAGATACACTGCTTATGTTTGTTTAATAAAAAGATAAAGCTCTCACCATTATAAAGGTGAGGGGTTTTAATTTAATTGTGGGTTTCCTGTTCTGCCTTTCCAGAAAGTCAAGCGTTTTCTTCTTCTGCCGCAATTGGACTTTCTCATCTTCTTGTCACTATTCTGTTCACCGTTTCATTTTGACTGTATAGAGCTTTTTTATATTGCATCGCTTTGCCTGCAGCTTTCTCCTTTACAAAGGAATAATAATTGGAACTGAGTTTATTTTTACGGTCAGAGAAAAAACTGGAGGCAAAGATAGGGTATTATCACTGTGAGATCATACTCTTTTTTCTTCTTCCCTTCCCTGGGGTGCTTACTAAATTGTAAGAGAACCACAGTTTAGGGGAACGGACCTGGTGAACAGTCTCAGTAGTCACAAAACTAATGATTACAGAAAAGAGAACATGCTTTAGCCATATTACAACCCTGTCATTCTGATCATATATATGTACATTTTTAAAGGTATATTAGATGAATGGCACTAGTATTCAACAGGAATGTGGGCAGTGTGGAATCGTATATTGATGCTGTTGGTTGAGGCAACGACTTGAAGAGTGCACTTGGTTGTGAAGTACACTTAACTTATTTAGTGTTATTTCCTGCCTGATCACTGCATTTGACCAAATACATGACAGAATGAGAAACTATATCTTTTAGGATCAAAGTTGGATAAAAGCTTAATTCAAACTTTTGTTACCTTCACAAATTCATTACAATATATGACTTGCAGAAGAAAAAATTCCTTCTCATCTTGATAGGATCCATGGGGAAATTTTTTTCTGTTCTCGGTGCCAGGAAAAGCTGTGGTGTTTCTTTTTAACTTTTTTAATGGAAACCAGGTAATGTAACTAAACTTGCCCACACTTTGGTTTGATTGCTTAACTGCTCATTGCCAGATTTCCAGCCCAACTATACAATAGTCTGAATTCTTTTTTATGCATTATTTAGCACTAGTCTTATCCAAAACATGACTCTATTTAAATTATTTATTTTATTTTCACTTTTACCTTAATTAATTTTTTTTTTCCTGTCTTACAGAGTACATTAGTAAAAAGACAGTTCAAAATCTCACTTGGAATGAGGCAGGGATTAAGTAAATTAATGGAGTAAAATCCCATGGTATATGTAGTGTAGATAACATTATCTAAATTATATAAAGTGCTAAATATAATGCCTTACATAGATGAGTGCCCCATTAATATTTTTCCCTTCCTTCTTCTCTTGTATTCCCCACTGAGGCCAAAAGGGGAGTCTCATCTCTTTTATTCATTCAGTCATCTCAAAAACAGTTATGCAATTTCAATATTATTAAGATTTCTATTCCCCTTGGAACTTTGATAATTTGGGCCAAAGACACATTTATAAAACCTGGGTGAACTCATTGGCCTCCTTACAAGGTCAGCCATTATCTCCTTATAGACACTTAATTCCTACCCCAGCACAGCCTTGGTTAAAACACTGGCCTCCATGTTGTGTAGAGGATGTATTAAAGAGTGAAACCGGGAGAATAGGGAGCTGTCTGTGAGGCAATAGAAAGAATGTGAGCTTGTATGGATAAGAGGCATATATGAGGCATATGAGAGATGCTCTTTACTAAGACTCCAGTCTTTACAACCTGACTCCTACCTCAGTTCAGGAGGACTAGGGAATGCTGTTTATTAGGATGGCTGGTTTTAAAGTTTGAAACCACCATCAACAAATAAGTTCTTGATTTTTTTTTTTTTTGCAGTACGCGGGCCTCTCACTGTCGTGGCCTCTCCCGTTGCGGAGCACAGGCTCCGGACGCGCAGGCTCAGCGGCCATGGCTCACGGGCCCAGCCGCTCTGTGGCATGTGGGATCCTCCTGGACCGGGGCACGAACCCATGTCCCCTGCATCGGCAGGTGGACTCTCAACCACCACGCCACCAGGGAAGCCCCTATCATGAGTTCTTTTCCCTTTGTGAATCATAGGAGTTGGTAGGGATTAAGCAGATAATTTTTAAAAATTCACCTCACCTTTACTGATAAAGTTAATATTGAGGAATAGATTTAGTATTAGAACCAACTGCTCTACTAGTTCTTCCTACCTCCCAGGTCTGGGCTTGAAAACAGCTCACCTGAGGATTATTTTGAGTATTAGCACAGACACACCCAGCACTGGTACAAACATCACAGTTGTCCAGTGTGGAGAGAGGGAAGTGAGTGACTGATTCTACCACATATTGTCTTATGTATTAAACACATCAAATTCAGAAATGAAATTTAACCCCCATTCAGGTACTCCATAAGGAGGAGGAATAAGTAAATGGGCAAAAGAATAAGAATATTTAGGCAAGAATCTCACTTTATTAAAATCTGAAGAATGGGAATAGGGAGGGCTATGTGTGGTGACGGAAAGGCACGTATTACAGAAACATCAGAGTTCAGGGAGATTAAGAAATCCATCCAAGCCTGAGAGGTTGACTTTTGGGATGGATAATTCAAACTTGGGTTATCTTGTTCCTCACCTGGGTCAACACAGGCATTAGGCAAGTCATCCTGGCAGTGAGCATCATCATCTCCACCATCTGCCCAGAGCTGCTCAGAAGCGACCCACCCTTTTCCTGAGTTGATGACACATAAACCCAGTAGAGTATGAGTCTGTTGTTTTAATCTACTTACAGCCAGAGTTTAGGAAACCTACAAGCTCCTGACAGTTTTGCTAACTAGTCTTGAATTAAACTGTCAGGGACCTGAGCCAGTATTTTTCCCTACACTCTTCATTACGGCATGTTCAAGATAATGAGCTTGTTTACTCACAATAAGTACCTTTGGTTAGTAACTGGTGTTAAGTAGAAGAAAGGCTCTTCATATTCTTCCTTTCCTTTTTACTTGTTGCTGTTGCCCTAAACCAGACTCCCATTACAAAATGCTCTGCACTGGTGCCCCACATCCAGTCCTTCAAATCCCCAGGTTATCCTCTCCCCACCAGTGATCTTTCTGAAACCATAGTTGAATTCTCCTGCATGAAAATGAAAGTTTTCAAGTCCCAGCAAGAACTGTGCCAGTCCTTCTTAGTTTGGTGTGTCTTGTGCCAAACACATGGCCTAGCACATATTGGCACTCAATAAATAGCTGTTTAATAAATAAGTGAATGGACATATTATTATCTATTAAAAAAATCTAAACCTTTAAACCTCTTCGATGTGTGCAGGTAACTATCTGTACAAATTCTTAACGAGATACCCAGTATTCTTGCTGAGCTGATCCCAACTTATATTCCTTGCATTTGTTCATTCTTTCATTCATGTGCTGCTAGGTTATGCTTCATGTGCAGGGATATGACAGTAAACGAAACAGATACATTTTCTGCCCTTGAAGAGCTCATATTCTTATGAAGGACAGACAAGAAAAAAATAATAAAAATATGCCTAGGAGGCAATGCATGAAAGTAAACAGAACTGAGTAAGGAGAATACTGCTGATCAGGTAAGGCCTCTCAAATAAGCAGGCATCTGAGAAAAGACATGAAGGAAATAAAGATGTAAATCATGTAAATATCACAGGGGAAAGTGTTCCAGGCAACAATTCTGAGGAGGGTGTATGCTTCACCCAAGATTATGCTGGACCTTCTGTGTCACTGTAAATATTTTGGCTTTTACTCTGGGTGAATTGAAGAATGAGTGGAGAGTTTTGTTCAGAGGACAGATGCAATCTGGCCCTTTTTTTATGGGATTACTCTGGCTGGCTGCTAGGTTGAGAAATAATATAGGTCAGAAAAGGGTGACAGGTTGGGAGATATTTTTAAGAATTTATCTTTAAAAAATTCTTAAAATTTGACAAGGGAAAAAAGATGTTTATATAAGATTATACATCAAGTTTATTGTTTTACTGTTTATTACAGCCAAAATTAGAAAAATAAAACTAAATATCCAGCAATAGAGAAATGCATTCAAATCAATACAAACCAGTCAGTAAAAATAAGGTGAAAATTTTTGTGTCGATATACAGAAATATTGTGACTTGATGTAACTAAATAAGAAAAATTATAAAGAAGGATATAAACATGATGCTAGGAAAAAAAGCAATGGAAAAGCCTGTTTATTAAATTGTTGGAGTAGTTTTGCTCTGGCAAAATAAAATTGAAGATTTTCCCTTAAGGTAAAAAAAATTCTTCCGTATAATTTGTGTCATTGTATTTATTTAATTATAATACCTGGTGTATCTCATGCCTTTAGGTAAGTACTTGTGGTGATGCAAAGTTGGATTGGATGTGTTCTCCATTCTCAGGGAGCTTGGAGATGAATGATTTTCTTACTATAAATGACTTACCACCAAATGAAATGTAATGAGTCAAAATCGGATTATGTCACCCTCCTCTACTTAGAATTTCCTCACTGTCAGTATTGCCCCCAAATATTGTTCTTAGAGATTACCATACCCTTTGATATTTCCTCAATATCAATTAATCAATAAATCTTATTTATACCTCCTTTACAGCCCTTCAAAACTGATGTCTTCCATCTATATTCAGGTTAAATTTATTCTTCATTCCAGCACCCAAACCTTTAGTATAATTATCTCAATTTCATTATCTTCTGTAATCATGTTCAAATAGAGTTCAATAATCAGTGATTTCCACTTCCTTTTGTTCAATATGCACTGATGTTTGTGAATGTCATGTCTACAAAGTCATCAGTGACACACTTTTATTCATTTTGCATCAATAAATATTTGTTGCCTGAATCTTCGAGTGACTGAATAAGAGGAGGTTCTGCAGTCATATGCTTTCAGACTCTATCTACACCTCCAGGTTTTGTCTCTCACACTTCTGACAGACATTATGAATACATTAAACTCAATTGTTTTGCCTACTCTACAGCCACAATTATGCTGCATTTGAAGCTTAAGACTGTAATTGTGTTTGGTCCCCAGTCTCATTACCTTCTTACCCTTCTCAACCTCCAAATGTATGCACCATCTGTCAACTCCTAAGTACTTTCCAACAGAATCCAAAGCAGCATCCCAGTATTCTCTTTCATCAGTCTCAGCAATTACATTTGTCAATTTGGGAGACTGCAATAATTTTAAGTCATGTACAGTCATTGTGAATTTAACAAGTAGATCAGGGAGCCAAGGGCTACTAGTTTTGCCCCTTTCCTAGCCTGTATTATTCTCTTGCAAAATTCAATTTAATCTGTTTTATTTCCACACACTTACAATGAAATCTTCTTCTTAACCTGTTTTCCTTGCTATGCTTCTTAGCTTGCTTCAGATGCATGTCTGATGTGAGCCAAGGCATCAGCTGCTTTTCAGAAATTAAATCATTAGTCCTATTGTTTTATTTTCATCTCATGTTTTTATCCAATTACATATTTGCAAAGTTAATTTCACTTTATTAATGTGTTCAATATAGTCTGTGCAGATGATGTGAGATTTTCATATCTCCAGCCAATCCTCTCCTCATCCTTTCTTAAATCCTGAGGATGAGAGTAGAGGAGTGGAAACTCCCATCTTTGCCCTCCAGGCTCAACTCTTTTCCTCACTGGGCTATCGAACAGATTCACTGGGGATCTTCTTATTTTCCCTTGCTTCTCCTCCTAGAAATCAGGGGTATAATTCATCCAGGCTTGGTGCTTTGTCAACTTTTAATAGCTCTAATTGCCTAATTATCTGCTCAGGTGCAATTATGAAACCTCCATACTGAGCTTGTTTTCAGGGGTATGCACACTGTTTGTTACATTGCTTGAATATACAGCAGTTTGATTCTTCAACAAGGCACAGAAAATTTATCTGTGATGATACCCATTGGATAACACATTGTTCCTTGCTTTTGAGAAGTGTGTGTCTCATCATAGTGAGTAAATGGCAGAATTGATCAATCAAAAATTTTATCACAGATTAGCCTCTATGGAAATTTCTAAGGAAATTTGAGAATTTCCATCTTTATTTTGATTCTACAGACTTACTTGAGCTTTGGCAATGTGCCCCTAACTTTCTCACAGCATTCTGTGAATAGCCCATCTATGAATAAAGTGGTGTGAATAACCTTGTCCACATTTGAAAAAGGAGTAAAAGTAGACTCTTCAAATACATTCTTTAACAAACATGTTTTAGCACTTTGTATTCAAATGGACAGTGACTGAATTTTTCCCTTTGACTTCTGTTTAACTTTCATTTAAACCTATTTTCAAATTCCACTAAGCTGATTGCTACAGAAGCACTAGCTTATCAAAAATTATTTTTGATAGCATTATTTCTCAGGGTCACATAGCTACAGGCTGCATAAAACTTGCCCTCTGATTAGAGATCTGGAAATAAAGTTCTCATTTTCCCCCTAAAATGTAATTGACTAGAATGAAGTGTTAGATTTCATACCTGTTACAATGATTCATTTGGTCTGGGTCTTCTTGGTTACAGGGTAATTTTCAGTTTGGGTGACATTCTTTGAATAATGACACCCACTTATAATATTGTATGATACTTAATTAAATTAAATACTTTAAAAGTATAGTTTCCTCACTCTTCTTTAAACACATTTTGACTACCCACAAGCCCAGTACATTTTTGCACATACGGCATCTATTTAACAAATACATTCTGGATAAATGTATGATAGGAAGTGGAAAAATGGGAGGGGAGAAAGGAATGTATTTTCGCTGAAAGTGTAGTTCATAATGGGTTGTAGGGGTTGATGGTAATGTGAAAATGCAGCCCCCTTCTTCAATTTTATAATAGCTTATTTTTTCAAAGTGCTTTACAGCTACTTATCATTTCAATCCAATTTTATAACATGTACCTTTGCAACTATCAAATACATGAGAGCAGAATCAGAGAGGGAGCTATGCTGGACCTAGGCTAATGTGCCGCCATCTACCTGATGGCATAGAATTCTGACTGTGTAGCTAGGGTAGCTCCACAGCATAATCAGGGCTTACTTGATGGTTATATTAGTTTTCTCTTGCTGCATAAGAAACTTATCACAAACTCAGCAGTTAAAATAGCACCCACTTTTTTATCTCACTGTTTGTTTGGCTCAGGAGTCTGGGTTTGGGTTTAGCTGGGTTCTCTGCTCAGGGTCTCTCAGGGTTGCAATAAAGATACCATCCTTTCTGAAGTATGGAGCCCTCATTTGCGCTCACCTAGTTTTGGGCAGAATTTAGTTCCTTGTGGCTCTAGGACTGAGGCTCTTTGGTTCTTATAGGCTGTCCATTGTGCTCTCCTATGTGGCTTTCTCCATAAGTAGTTCATATCATAGCTATTTGCTTCTTTCTTTCTTTCTTTGCGGTACGCGGGCCTCTCACTGCTGTGGCCTCTCCCGTCGCGGAGCACAGGCTCCGGACGCGCAGGCTCAGCGGCCATGGCTCACGGGCCCAGCCGCTCCGCGACGTGTGGGATCTTCCCGGACCGGGGCACGAACCCGCGTCCCCTGAATCGGCAGGCGGACTCTCAACCACTGCGCCACCAGGGAAACCCGCTATTTGTTTCTTTAAGGCTAGAAGGAAAACATCTCTGCTGCTTTGAGTCTCTCCCTTCAAAGAAGGTCTGGATCCTTTTTTAAAGGACTCACCTGATTAGACCAGGCTGATCCAGGATAATCTCCCTTTTGATTAGCTCAAAGTCAACATATTAGAGAATTTAATTACATCTGCAAAATCCCTTCACCTTTGCCATATTCTGTTGGTTAGAAGTAAGTCACAGATTCTACCTGCATTCAAAGAAAAGGGATTGTACAGAGGTGTGGATAACGGGATAGAAATCACAGGGACCATCTTAGAATTCTGCCTACCACAGTGGGATTAGAACTGAACCAATTCTCTGTTCACCTTGATTTCTGATCATTACTCCTCATAATTTTCTACTCAGTGCATCCAAAGCTATTAAGTTGTTGAATCTTTCTGTAAGCAAGGTGTGATGCGTACTCTAGGGATACAAAAATGAGAAGATCCCAATTCACACTTTAAAAGGAATCAGTTTAGTAAAGAAGAGAGAGAGCAAACACCATCCTTCAAAATGTAATATAACTCAAACTGTGCTCCATTATCAAGGCTCAAAAATAATATTGTAAAAATTATGAGGAGAGGTGATATCGGATTGAACAATGTGTGGATCACTTCATAAATTACATGTAGCCACTGGCATATAGATAGTTGCTACCTTAAGTTCCCATAACTAAACAGAACAGGAGACAAAGCATGGACTTAAAAAGATCCATCTTTAGCGACTAGATAATACAAGGAGGAAGATTTTAGTTTATTAGCCACTTTATCTGAGTAAGAAAGAACTGCCAGTCAGAGATGTCTGTAAATGGAGATGCACATATTGAGGAGCAATAAATTTGATTTCTTTAAATTGGTCATAGGACTGAATCCCCACCTCTCAGTAATGATAAACACAAAGAGTTCTTAATGAGATTATGTTTTAATTTGCTACACATAGAATTCTTTCCGACACATTTTGTAAATTTGATACCGTAAGAAAAAAAATCTGTTCTGATCATTTTTACTA
Source organism: Platanista minor (assembly GCA_004363435.1). Taxonomy (NCBI): domain Eukaryota; kingdom Metazoa; phylum Chordata; class Mammalia; order Artiodactyla; family Platanistidae; genus Platanista; species Platanista minor. Next base: position 26,092 of record RJWK010017488.1, read on the forward strand.
TTCTGTACATTTTAATTATATTTTTATTTTATTCTAATACTCCTTTAAATTTAAAAGACTGATTCTATTTTTCTATCTAGGAAAATGGATCTGTAAACACTCAAAATGTGTGCATTTTAAAAAATGAACAACCACAGTAACCAAGATATGGAATCATGGAGAGGGAAGAAGTTTTTAAAATAACCTATGAAGACACTGTAGTCTTTCAGATCAGATTATGTTTCTTACCTTTTTCTACAACATCTTGGAAAATTTTCAGTTTAATAGATACATATTTTATTTTAAATAAATTAAATTAAAATAAAGTTAAATAAAGGATAATTTTAGAAAAGGGTAAATATTTCTAACTATAAGAACTAGAAGTTGTACACAAATAATTATCTAATATAAGCGGTTAGCCTATTTAGAAAATATTCTACCTTGTCATTGCTGGTGCCTCCTTGACTCACAAAACTCTTCATATCTGAAAAATGATTGTCCATACCTACTCTTCATTTTAGGTCATGATATGAGGGGAAATACTGCATAGAGTGGGATCTTACAGCTGGCCCCTCGAGCATTTATGAGTTAGACATTTACTAAATATGGAACAGAACTCTTAGCACCCCTTGCTTTAATTTACTTTTTTCAATGTCATGCTGCTTGTAATTTTGAATAACTGCTTTTACCTGCTGCGAGGAACAGTAACCACTGAGCATTGTGTTTTTGCTCAAATCCTATTTGTTGTTATGGAAACAGCATCTCTATTAAGCTTCCTGCTGCACAACGGGTGTAGAACATGTTACTTAAAATGTTCATCAGCAAAGAAAGGGGGGAAAGTAAATTCAAACAATACGTGACTATTTCTGTTATATGACACGAAGATGTTTGAAATATAAAATGTAAATAATGATGACTGGACAACTTCATTTTACCAAATCAATGCATTGAATAAGACAGGGACTACTGTGTAGGTATGCAAATTAAAAGGGAAAAGCGTAATGGGTTATTCAATTTTATAGAGTTCAAAATGGTTTCGCGTTTATAGAATAAGAGGTTTTTTGATTTGATGGTTTCACGAGAGATGAAACACGGAGTTCACCTAGGTAGAAAGCTGGATTAGATTGTCTGTTATTCTATAGAATGCTCTTCCTATACAAAATACACTTGTATTTAAGCAACACAGTTACATGGCATTCATCTGTTTCAAAATATGACAATGGATTTGTTTTAATTTACTTATATAATTACACATTTGATGATAAGGCCTATGATTGTGCATCGGGTACTTATATACATTTGTGTTTATAACCCAATGGACTTTATTGGCTACACGTCAGTATTTCAGCCCTGTATAATATTTAAATGAGAAAGAGAAACATAAAATAAGAGCCCGATTCCTATGACGCAAAACTTTTATCCTTCCATCCCCTGTTCCTGTGGACTAATTCTAAGAATGAAACATGGTTACACACATAATTCAGTGTCAATGTCATTTCTAACAGAGGGAGTACACAAAGCTCCTTGGGGTAAAGTCTTAAGTTTTGTAACAACATGCACAAAACGGAAGCCACCAATCCTTTGCCATTTACCGTTTCTACAGTAGACAACCTGCCATATCTTTTACAGACATCATATAGTCTCTTATAAACATAGTGAGATTGGTAATCTGGAAGTTGTCCCCATTTTACAGATGAAGAAACAAATGCCTGAATAGAAACAACTTTCTCAAAGTCACCAGCTGAGGAGTGACAGAGCTGAGGTTTTTTCCTAAGATCTCTGTTTCTCTAAATACCATTTTCTAAGAACATTTAAGGCAACATTTCTATACGAGAGACACTCAATTATCTAAACCTAACTATTTTTGTGGGGGAGGTGGAGGGAACTAGATTTTTCAGAAAATGGCTTGAGTTGCATTTGTCATGTATATAAAGTTGTGTCTGTACATACAAAAGGAAAAGAACTAGCCTGACCCACTCATTTACTTAATTGTAACTATGAAGAGATTTTGAAATATTGAACAAAATTAAAGTGAATTTTGACTCTACCTTTTTTATTTAAATAACTACTCTTTTTTCCTAGGTTGGTGTGCAGATGTTTGCATGCATGTCTCTATAGATGTGTATACATGTATGTGTGAATAAGATTGTTTAAGGCAGCAACTAGGATCAGAAATAATTTTAAAAACAAAAACAAGGAAAACTTGCATTTCTAAATATCACAGAGAACTTGTGTGTGTGTGTGTGTATATATATATATATATATATATATACACACACACACACACACATACATTCCTTATATGAACAGCAGCTATCAACTGGAATACTAAGTATTATGAGATGCCATATGATATTGAATATAACCAATAAAAGCTTGATGCAACTTTTTGTCACCTACCCTTTAAAATATTTTATAAGGTGTTTCAGAGTTTCAAAAGATAAAACAATTATATAATTGCATAGTATTTTTAAATAGAGCAGTTTCAATTATGCCATTCTTATAATTAATTAGTAAATTGTTATTATTAAGCCTACTGAATATACCTGGACTTTACAAAAAAATCACCTTGTTTGCAGTGACAGTCTTTGGTCGCATAGAAATTATGGCATCTTTTCATATGAAAAAAATACAAATTTCTCAGAAATATTTCCTAAAACTGTAATTTTTATGATCATTGGAAAGTGACTCTAAATGATACCTAAAACAAAAGCTCCCCGCTGACTAAATATGCTGAAACTATACCCCAAACTATACTTCAGAGTATATTCTGATTTCTTATACACCGATAACATTTGTACAAGGAACAGACAGCAAATCAGTACTAAATAGAAGGGGTATAAAAATGGGGAAGGAAAAAGAAAACTGTGTTCTTACTGTTCATAGTTGCCTCTGATAGAATTTACTCTTAGAAAACTTGTCAAAACATGATTTATTTTTATTTAAACAGCAACAGCAATAACAACAGGAGGTGAAGTGAAAACTTGTGATGCACCTTCCACCCCTCACCCCCCCCCACCAGATTCCTCTTGAGGGCTGAAGGACTTATTTATCCAGCTCCTGAGAATTCTGTTGGATGACCAGCCTGCAACACCTTATCCTAGGCAAGAAAGAATTGCCTAATCTAAGGTCATGACCCTTTCCCAGGACACCCTGTGTCTAATAACTCGTCAGTGCAGGGGTATAGAGGCACAGCCCTCTTGCTGCAATGCGTGACAACCCTGAAGGCCAACCCAACTTCAGAGCCCCCTGTGGAGTTAGTTGAGGCCATGGTTGAAACTGCATCGGAGCCCAACTTCTACAGAAACTATTTCCTCAGAAATCTAACTTGCAACAAGAACTAACGTTTATTAAGCCCATAATATATACTAGTTGTTTTTCTAAGTTTTTACCTGTATTAATTCATATCTTCTTCTCCACACAATTAACATCTGATTTTTGAGATGAGAAAATTAAATCACAGAGAAGTTAAATAACTGGCCTGAGAAGATGCAGCTGCAAAAATGTAGATTGGGTATCTGAAAGTCTGATTTCAGAGTGTATGTTCTTAAACACCAGGCTATACCAAATAAACTATTTGTGAGTTTTTTACACTCCACATATTTCACCTTCATTCGCATTCTTTCAATATATAGTGCTGAATTATAAGTGGTGAAAGATGGCTACATAGCAAATATAGTTTATGAAACAAAGTAAATATTAAATACATTAAGGAAAATATTTAATATTATGTCTTAAAAATGAATAATCATACTGTAGGTCCACAGTTAAACAAATATAACACTTTCAATATAGTCAAGTACTAATGTGGCTAGCAAAATTGGATGGAGGTCACACATCAGTGTAGAATCCTTGAGGAAATCTTCACAGAATAGAATAGAATTGATAACATCTTTGAAGGATTAGTAGGATTCAAGTAGAGAGTAGAGAAGCAGGAGGTGTTTTTGATGTGGGAAACAGTGTTGGCAAGTAGAATCCAATCTGCACGGATTTGGATTTTACACAAGATGCTGCCTTTCACTGTTAGATATAGGAGGAGAGTAAACACACACAAACACTCATGTACACACACACATGTGCAAACATATGCACCACATACAAGGAAAGACGTGTAACTGAGTAGGGGGAAGGTGCATTAAATTGCACATTATAATCTGCATGAAGAATATGTGTGACCAAATATGCTAGAGTACATTAGAGCAATGATGAAATTGTTGCAAAAAGAAAGAGCCTAGATATAGTTAGTATTTATAAATGCCTTGCTCTATTTTTCTCTTCTGATTTTCTATAATGAATTGTGTAGCCAGCAAATATAAGAGGGAAAACACATCTCCTTAAGCCTTCTTTATTGTTTAGTTTATGTAATAGTTTGAACACTTAATATTAGCTTTTTGTATATATTAATGTGATAACAATCTTAGAAATATTCTTTTTTCTGTCATATTTTATATATGATACATCTATTTATGTAATTTCATCAGTAAATGCTCTATTAATTTATAAATTTCAGTGTCACACAGAAACGTGTCTGGTTTTAAAGAAGCAGTTTTAAAACTAAAGTTTCAAAATGAGGACTCATCAGAATAAGTTAGAAAAACATGTCTTAATTGTTTTCCCAGATTAATACTCTCTTGTTATATTTAATACAGGCTAAAAAAGATTAGGAAGTCTATATTATATAAATATTTATTCATCTCCAATATACCAATGTGCATGGGGGTATGGAATGCAACATTTCCTACTAGTTTGAACACAGGAATTTTAATCATTGGGTTTTTTTTATGGATTAGCATTCCGTGGAATACAATTTGGGACACCCAGTTTTAATTCATATTTGATTATCTGTTGTGCTTATTAAAAATTTGTAAATATTTCATTGTGTGTGCTTTGGAAGAGGAGTGGTTTGATAAGCAAAATTCTGCTTTGTTCATCATTTCACTTGGCTAGATGTTTACATATACCACCACACACACACACATACATACATACATACATATACACACATACACAAAGGGGTTATGGTTTAGCTTGGAATCAGTAGCAATTTGTTCAATTTTCTTAATTGATTTATAGTTTTTATTGGTTCTAGTCTTTGCTTTTACTGAGTTGCAATTATTATCACATAAGATTTTACATGGAGAAAACCAAATATCCTCTTCCTCCTTGCTGCTGAAGCAGTGAAGATTTAACAGCTTCTGAATGTAAATCAAGCCACACCAGCATCTAAAATGCAGTCTTCCCATTCCTGATCATACAGGTTTTTACAGGTCCCCACCCCCACTTCCTGGAACTTGTTACAAATGCTCCATCCTTGGCATTGCCTCACTAACACGTACTTGGATCAGAGTGGAGGGGAGCCTAAGACTCTGTATTTTAATCATCTGTCCAAAGAAGTTATGCTCACTGAAGTTTTAGAATAGGGACTTGAGCCAATTTAAGTTTTGTGGGAGGAAACAAATGCAGTGAAAAAGCTAGGTTGGGTGTATGGATGGGACGGGACAGGAAGAACAGTTGTTTCTCCTGGGTTGTTTCCAAATTGGTGGCATTTTTAGACAATGAGAGAGAGAAAGTATGCAGTGAGAGGGAGGTGCCCTTTTTTATGCTTTCTATACAGCCTCCATCTGACTTCATGTTCTGCGTGGCTGCCGGTAGTAAAGTAGAACAACCTCAGGTGATGTTATGACAGAGGCCTGTGACTTGAAACAGCAGTTCATTAGTTCTCACATCATAATAATGATAGAGGTTTTTAGCTATTATTATTACTTTATTTCTCCCTTATCTTTTTCTGCCTCCTTTGTTTCACCTCTGTTTTGCTTTGTAGTAACTTCTCAAATACATTCATGTAGGGGCAGGGGGGAGGGGAGATAAAAGGAGATACATTTAATAAAGAATTTAATCCAAATGCATACCTTCATGTCCCATGCACACTTCTAAACTTCCCTTACCTGTATTTAATTTGTGTGTTAAGGACATAGTCCTGTATTTATAAACAAATGCAAGAATCTTTTGCTCTATTTCCATAGACTTGATATAAATTAATTGGATTAAATTAATTAATTTAATAAGCCCTATTGTTCTGAGCAAAGCCTGAGATCTTTTATTCAAATCATCTATAGTGGCCTCAAACCTACCCTTCGAAATGAACCATTTTTCTTTTTGAAGCCTGGATGCCAGCCATGGATGCAATATAAGTTAATGCCAAGAGAGATCATTTAAGTGCAGTTATTAAGGAGACTATGATTGATGGAGTTTGTAGCTGGTAATGTGATTCCCCTTTGGCTGCTCAGTGAACATCGGCAACAGATCAATATCTCATCTGCATGAGATTACAGCCACTTTTGACAAGCAGTGAAAAGAGAATTAAAAAAAAAAAAAAAAAGCAACATATTTGGCCAAAAATCATGATGGCTATTCCAGTTCAAAAGGTAATGCAAATAAATAAATAACTCCTTTCTTAGAGAAAAATGATCTGATAGGAATTTTTTTGTTGTTGTATTTTGTTCAGCATTGATCAGACTGATTTCTTTTTACCCCTGTCGTTCAATTTTTCTATTTTAGACAAGATAGATTTTTAACATGAGCATATAGAAAACTGACTCTGTCTACACACTAAAAGAAATCATAGCGGGTTTGACAAAAACGTTAAAGTTTTTTTCCATATAGAATGATCCCAAGTGTTTAAATAATTTAGAAAGCTTGAAGGACTATCAAGACTGTAGATAGTCACTTTTAACTGTTTCTCTTGCATTTACTGGATGAATTATACTGTGAATTTAAACCTGAATAATTCTATCTTCTCCCTCAGTGGTCTCTACTCTGCTCTTAGTCTATGAACCCTCTAATCCAGCACCAGCACACCTCATCCCATCACGAAGTTAGATTCTCCGGTGACTTGTCTACTCCTTCACCCTGCTCTGGACCTTTCCTGAATTGCTGGAAAGCAAGATCTTAACATTTATTCCTACATAGCCCATGTCAAACTGCTTTTAACGTACAGAGTACTGTCATTTTCCAACTAAATACTCCCCTTCAACAGTAGTGTCCTTCCACTGCTTCTAAAGTGGACCTGAAGGATAACCAAGGGAGCGTGTGTACTACCAGGCTCTTTGACAAAAGGAAGTTTAAGTGCAACCACATAAAGAATCGGAAGCTCTTAGGAGTGTGCCACCAAGCCCTTGAACTAAGGAGGATTTGTATACGTACAGTGATTTACAGTCTTTTATTAAAAATAAGTTAAGATTTTTTATTTCGATTAGATTTTAAGTAATGCATCACAACCTAATTTTCAAAGGTGGTAAATTATTCCTCTCTGTGAAAATTGCATTGAATCATCTTTCTGTGCTGTAGTGTCTTCTGCCCAGGCTCAAGTTTTTATTCAGTTTTATTCAATTCTGCAAGCTATGTATTTTGATGTAATAAGCTCCTAAAGTCCTGGAAAAACAAGTAGAATTGAAAAGAAGAGATTATAAAGGTGTAAAACTTAATAGAAATACAATTCAAAGCAAGATCAGAAAATCTGATTTACTTATTAATATGGAATAATTTTCAAACTGAGCTTTTAAAATATCATAATGATGTTCTAAGTTAGATTCACATTCAAACAATATGAATGTTTAAATTTTCTTTGAAAATTGATTTTATATATATGCAGGTATTCATACTAATATCTGTGGGCATATGGAGATATAGATAGATAAATACACAGATACATAGATAGATTTGTATTCCTTTCAAAAGATTCAGTAACCCAGCAGTAAACAGGTCTTGTAAATTGTACTGTGTCCTTTGGAAACCTAACTCAGACTGAGATTTGCAAATTGAGATTTAAGATTGCTTATTAATATGCCTGTCCTTGAATGTTAATGGCATGCATGCAAAGATGACTTGCTGAGGGAAAAACATCAAACAATGGAACCTGCCCTTTAAGGCTGACCAGCTAGTTTCGATAGGCTTTAACAAAAACAGTTCAAAATTAATCATATCTTTCTGTGTATCGCTGTTAAGGTTTTAGTTATTCTTTTTCTTCTTTTATTGTAATGGAATGGGGAGGAGGATCATAGTATAATGGGGTCCACATGTATTCTGAAAATTCTCTGAGGAGTAAAATCATTTGTAACCTATAAGGCATCCATCTAAAGCAAGTGAAAATGAGCCACACTTGTCAAGAATTAGAGAACTGAATGTTCCTTTAAAATCACTCTTTCTTTTTTTTTTTTTTTTTTTT
>RJWK010017489.1:0-34293 GCA_004363435.1 Platanista minor
GGGAGGGTGGGAGGGAGGGAGGGAGGAAGGAAGGAAGAAAGGAAGGAAGGATAAAATAGAATAATGTTAAATAAAATAAAATAAGGTTATTAAAATAAAAAATTATTAAGATAGAAAAAAAATTTTTTTAAGTTAAAAAAAAACAAAAAAAAAACAGACAGAACCCTAGGACAAATGGTGAAAGCAAAGCTATACAGACAAAATCTCACACAGAAGAATACACATACACACTCATAAAAAGAGGAAAAGGGGGGAAAACAATCTTGCTCTCAAAGTCCACCTCCTCAATTTGGGATGATTCGTTGTCTGTTCATGTATTCCACAGATGCAGGGTACATCACGTTTATTGTGGGGATTTAATCCGCTACTCCTGAGGCTGCTGGGAGAGATTTCCCTTTCTCTTCTTTGTTCGCACAGCTCCCGGGGCCCAGCTTTGGATTTGGCCCCGCCTCTGCGTGTAGGTCGCTGGAGGGCGTCTGTTCTTCGCTCCGACAGGACTGGGTTATAGGAGTCGCTGACTCGGGGGCTCTGGCTCACTCAGGCCGGGGGGAGGGAGGGGCACGGAGTGCGGGGCGAACCTGCGGCGGCAGAGGCCGGTGGGACGTTGCACCAGCCCGAAGCGTACTGTGCGTTCTCCCGGGGAAGCCGTCCCGGGATCACGGGACCCTGGCGTTGGCAGGCTGCACAGGCTCCGGGAGGGGAGATGTGGATAGTGACCTGTGCTGTCACACAGGCTTCTTGGTGGCGGCAGCAGCAGCCCTAGTGTCTCAGGCCCGCGCTGGTACCCGCGGCTCATGCCCATCTCTGGAGCTCCTTTAAGCGGCGCTCTTAATCCCCTCTCCTCGCGCACCAGGAAGCAAAGAGGGAAGAAAAAGTCTCTTGCCTCTTCGGCAGGTCCAGACTTTTCCCGGACTCCCTGCCGGCTAGCCGTGGTGCACTAACCCCACTGCAGGCTGTGTTCACGCTGCCAACCGCAGTCCTCTCCCTGCGCTCCAACCGAAGCTGGAGCCTCAGCTCCCAGCCCCGCCCGCCCCCGTGAGGGAGCAGACCAGCCTCTCGGGCTGGTGAGTGCCGGTCGTCGCCGATCCTCCATGCGGGAATCTCTCCGCGCCCCTGTTGCTGTGCTCTCCTCCGCGACTCCGAAGCTTCCCCCTCCGCCACCCGCAGTCTCCACCCGCGAAGGGGCTTCTAGTGTGTGGAAACCTTTCCTGCTTCACAGCTCCCTCCCACTGGTGCCGGTACGTGGGGAGTTTCTTGCCTTTTGGGAGGCCTGAGGTCTTCTGCCAGCGTTCAGTAGGTTTTCTGCAGGAGTTGTTCCACGTGTAGATGTATTTCTGGTGTGTCTGTGGGGAGGAAGGTAATCCCCGCGTCTTACTCTTCCGCCATCTTGTCTCTCTCCTGCTCTGCCCATTTTTTAATCAGGCTGTTTGTTTTTATTGATGTTGAGTTCTATGAGTTCTTCGTATATTTTGGATACTAACCCATTATTGGATATATCATATGCAAATATCTTCTCTCATCCGGTAGGTGACCTTTTTTGTTTTATCAATAGTTTCCTTCCCTGGGCTTCCCTGGTGGCGCAGTGGTTGAGAGTCCACCTGCCAATGCAGGGGACACGGGTTTGTTCCCCGGTCCGGGAAGATCCCACGTGCGGGAGACCGGCTGGGCCCGTGAGCCATGGCCGCTGAGCCTGCGCGTCCGGAGCCTGTGCTCCGCAACGGGAGAGGCCACAGCAGTGAGAGGCCCGCGTACCGCAAAAAAAAAAAAAAAGTTTCCTTCCCTGTACAAAAGCTTTTTAGTTCGATATAGTCCCATTTGTTTGTTTTTTATTTTGTTTCCCTTGCCTAAGGAGACATATCCAAAAACATACTACTAAGACCAATGTCAAAGAGCATATGCCTATGTTTTCTTCTAGTCTCATCCAAAAAATCTTCAAAGCAAGAACTGAAGGATAAAACTGCTTCCAAGTAATGCATCCCAGAACAAATATTTGAAGGAATATTTAAAGAAATACAGATATTTAGAGGAGTATAGAAATACCTTGATTCAACCAAAGTGAAATTCATAATGTCTGACATCCAGTAAAAACTGACATGAAAAGAAGCAAGAAAATATGACCCGTGATAAGGAGAAAAATTAGTCAGTACAAACAGACCCAGAAATCGCAAACATGATAGAATTATTAGACAAGGACATTAAAACAGTTATTATACATTATGTCATCTGTATAAGATGGTAGAGAAAAGCATGAACATGTTGAGGAAAAACATGAAAAATATTTTAAAATTGAACTTCTAAAAATGGAAAGTACAATATCTGAGATTAAAAAACAACTGAATGGAATTCACAGCAGATTTGACACTGTAGGGAATCTTTAAGACATAGCAATAGAAACTATCCAAAATAGAACATACAGAAAAAAAGATAGGGGGAAGAAAAGGAGCACAGAGCAATAGTAAAGTGTGAGAAACTTCAGTCAGCCTAGTGAATGTGTAATTGTGGTACCTAAAGGAGAGGAGAGACAGGCTGAGACAGAAAAGTTTTTTTAAGAAATGGTGGCTGAATATTTTCCTTATTTGATGAAAACAATAAACCCAAGAGATCCAAGAAGAACCCTAAGCACGAGTCACAGGAAAAACACTGTACCAATGTCAAATTCTTACAACCACTGATAAAGACACAGTCTCTACAATAATCAGAGGAAAAAAGACACAAAAATAAATTAATTGCTGCTGACTTCTTGTTGTAAATGCAAGCCAAAAGACAGTGAAGCAGCATTTTTGAGGTACAGAACAGCTGAACATGTCAACCTAGAATTATTCTATATCCAAACAAAATAGCTATTAAAAAACTGAGGGGACTTTCCTGGTGGCACAGTGGATGGGACTCTGTGTTCCCAATGCAGGGGGTCCAGGTTCAATCTCTGGTCAGGGAACTGGATCCCACATGCATGTCGCAACTGGGAGTTCACATGCCACAAGTAAGGAGCCCGCCTGCCACAAAACTAAGACCCGATGAAACCAAATTAATTAATTAATTTTTAAAAATTTTAAAAATTAAGAACTGAGGCACAATAATGATTTTTTTTCAGACACACAAAATCTGAAATAATGCATCACCAGTAGACCTGCACTACAAAGAATATTAAGGGAAATTCTTTAGATAAATGGAAAATGATACCAGGTAGAAATCTGCTTCTAACCAAAAGAGTGAAATCACTGAGGATGATAATTATGTGGGTAAATGTAAAGGACTCCCCACCCCCCACTTCTAAATCTCTTCCAAGACTACTGACTGTTTGAAGCTAAAATGATGACTGTAATTGCGGCGTTATAACTATGTGGAAGTGTAATGTGTGACAGTGATACAAAAGCTGAGAGAGGAGGAGTTGGAGTAAACTGTGAAAAGGTTCTTAGATATATGCGAAGTAGAAGGCAAGTCATGATAAGTTAAATTTTAAAAAGTAATTTCAACACAGATATGCACGAACAGCATTCAACTAGTCATAAGATTTGTTAACTTGGATAGGTAAATGAATTTGGAGTTAAGAATTGCATCTGTCCTGTATCTCAAAAATAATTCTTTACATATTTGTTTGATCTAGTTTAAAACTGAAAATGAGTTGATGCTATCAGATATTTACAAATAATATTTTGAATAGTAAAACCTAGATTTTTTTTTTTGTTTAACTTGTAACCTGCTTTGTATAGAGTTGGGTGTGACTTCTGTAAGAAACAAGAAGACAATATGAGCCTGGACTCAGACATCCATCACATTGAAAGATTTATAAACAACTTTCTACTCTCGTTTCTGCTAGGCTTTGTTGTTTTAAGAAGGCAAAGTGAATAAATTGTGCTAGTCCCAACTCAGAAAAATTGTTATGTAGAAGAGATGTGTTGTCCTTTCCCTTTCCTCTCTCATTTTTGTCGGTTACCAGCTTTATACTCAGCCCTGGCAGCTGATTCACGGTCTCTCAGCTGTTACATCGTGTTATTTTCTGATACTCTGTTCTCCCCAAAATGTCCCCATCTTGTAAGCTACACTTTGCTTTCCAATGTAATAAATATTAACAGTGACGTTAATGACATAGCTCCTTGGTGAACTACACTTTGATCAATCAGCTGGGGAGGAGAAGAGGAAAAGGGCAAGTAATCTACTCCTTCCTCTGCATAATATTTTGGCGATTTTCTTAGCATCATTTCTTATTTGATAGTGACTGATAAAAAGCCGTATACCAATGAGCAGTAGCTAGCATACTATGTTTCCTTAATAATAATTCCTCATGTTTCTATTTCACAAATAGTCTATCAGTTGCTCCTGGGAGCAGTCTCAGGGCTTTTCTATTTGGAAACTGAATCCTAGAAAGCGAATGATAAGGGTAATCTGCTAGATCCTGAACTAGAACCTAGCTCTGCAGATGCCTAGTTTATTGCAGTGCCAAAAGCAGAAGGAAGAGTTTGGGGTTTAAATGACAGTATGGTTGTCTGCATGTGGGGACTGCCGGCAGCAACTCATCTAGACTTTTTAAAGCCTGACTAGAATTCATTCCTTCATAATCTTTGATAGAAGTATGAATACTGTCCTTCAAGGAAGGCCTAAAAGTTTTGTGTGTGAACAACCTCAGGAAACTGCTGCTGCTGTGGCTAAACCCACCCTGGGAATGAAGTTCCGCAGAATACCTGCCCTTCGCTGCAGCCTCCTCGCTTAATGGACCCTGCATACAGCTCTGTGAAATAAAATCCTTTCAGCTGTGTTCTCTTTTAGCTATTACATTTTCCTTACGTTTTGGTTGGTTTGGTTTTTTCCTCCTTTGGCTTTTAGGGTTAGTATAGGATGGTAAAGAGTGTGCGTTTTGGTGTAAGTCTAGCTTTCAGAGACCTGCTCTGGGACTTGGCCAAGTTCCTTAACCATCTAAACCTCAGTTTCCCTGTAGGAATTTTGTAAGGATTAAAAGTAGTGTAGGTAAGAGACTTAGCACATAAAGACTCAATAAATAAATATGGTTGTTATTAACATTTTTGTTGATTTCTTAAATCATAAACAATAAGTAAAATAAAAGTGCCTTTTTTTCTTGATGAGACCCATTTCATCCCTAGATAGTTATTGAAACAAGTAAACAAGAAAATGTTCATTAGAGAATCTAGATGATAGGTATACAGATGCTTATTGTAAAATTCTTTCAACCTTTTGTGTGTTTGAATATGTGCATGATGGCATGTTGAAAAAAAAAAAAAGAGAGAGAGAGTTTACAAGAATGATGATGTTGCAATAAAAACCACTGAAGGTGACTCAGAAGAACTAGAAGCCAAAATTTCTCTTCTCAAGACATCAGTAGTGTAACTTAAATGACGATTCAGATGAATTGCTGGAATGATTCTGTCCCCTTATGTTGCAAGCATTCCATTCGTGAGAAAATGCATGGTCTGAAATGCTGGGTTTCCTGCCTTGAAATTGCTTGCCATTACCCATTTTATGTGAGCAGTCTATGACAAAATAGGATAATGAAGTATATATGAGAGCTCACTGAAAGAGCTCTGGAATTAGCAATTCAGAAATAAAAGGTTGGGAGGGAAAGCTGTACGCAGAAAGGGAATCAGGAAAGTGACTTTTATTGACTTTCTGTTACATATGTGCCAGAGGCCCTGTTTTACAAGGATGAGTAAAATATCTTCCCAACCTTGAGGGAGTTCATACTTTGTGTCAGAAGATACCCCATCAGTATATTATGGTACCCAATAAGAAGTGCCATAATAAAATTGGGTCTGAGAGCATGGTGGAGAAAGAATTACTAAAGAATCCTCTTGGGTCTTCCAGACTCCTTCAGTCAGTTAGGGAAAAGCTGTTAAAGCTTGACATTATTTCCCACAGGGTTTTGCTGTTTATTCATTGGTTTCTTTAAGAACACGGGACCCTACCTGTTCTAATGCTAATTCACTAAGATTCATAAGAAACCTAGACTCCACCTCTAAAAACTGGGCACCTACCTTCCTTTGTAAACAGAATTCCCAGGCTCTCTGCATATGGTGATACAGTTGTGAAAGACCACCTGAATACCCTCACTTCATAAATAAGAATGAAGGGCAATCAAGGGCAGGCCAAAGTTCTTGCAAACTAAAGTGACAATAGTTAGGGCCACGACCTTGATATTAATCCCACTGCCATCTCTTTTTCCTCTCCTGCCATATGTCATCATTCTCATCTCCTACAGGTTACGTCTTAAGAGTCTGCTCTGTTCCTACCCCAGTGCTTTCGAACAGTCCAGTTGACTCTTCCAATAATGTATAATAACATGGCCCACTTTTCATTGCTGTTTCTTCTTTAGCATGCTGCTTCCTATTACTTTACTGGGGCTTTTTTGTCCTTTCTGCCTAGTCAGTGTTTTGTTGCAGAATTCATTATAATGGAATCAGACCTGTGTAAGACAAGTCATTTTTGTAACCATTGTCTAGGCAGCTCTTAGAAGGGTATTAGATGAAAATGGTGAAGAAACCCCCAGAAAGCTTCTCAGAAGTCTTCCACCAGTTAGTTAAGAGATAATTCAAAGAACTTTATCTACATTCATTCCTTTTTGTAAGATGATGGGATACATGAATGAATACCTGAATGAACAAAAACAATAGAAAAGCTATGGACAATAATATCAATAGCTTCTAACATTGACGTAACTCTACAACCCATGAAACTTTTTCACTTACATCATTTAATCTCACACCATCCTTATAAGGTAGGTATTTTCCCCATTTTATACTGTCACCAATAAGATCTAAAGATGTTAAGGTTCCATCACAGGTAAGTGGAAGCGCCAAGATTTGACCTACAGGTCTTCTTAGTCTAATTCCAGAGCCATTTCATCCTGCCCAAATTGTTCTTGAATCTGGGGGACAAGAAGCTATAAACACATTTGGCTTTGGTAAGTGAAAGGTAATCAGGAACGTTTCTTAATTCTTAAATTGGTAGGCTAGAATTTCCAGTTACTACAGTGAGAGAAATGTTGGCTTTAATGAATAAAAGTTATTTTATATAAGGTTTTCAATACAGTTCTAGCTAGAGTGCCTAAAAAATAAAAGGCCATAGATTTATATTTAATCTACAAATCATGCTAAGGAGAATGAACTGGGATTGTAAAGTGAGGATTATGGCAGTTCACTGTATGAGGTTAACATGTTGAAAATGGAATTCATGATGCTTCTCTTCCTCCAAACGTACTCCACCCATAGTCGTTTTTCATATCAGTCATTGACAACTCCCATTTTTCCAGTTGCTAAAGCCAAAATTTATGAAGTCACACCTCCTCTTTTTCTATTATACATCACATCTTATCTGTCAGGAAGCCCTGTTGGCTTTACCTTCAAAATATATCAAGAATTCAGTTCGCTTTCACCACCTTCACTGTTTTGCCCTGGTCCAGGCCACCATCATCTCTCAGCTAGATTACTAAGTAGGTAGCCTCCTGACTCATCTCCCTTTTACACCCTATCCTCCCTACCTCATATTCTCAACACGCAAGCCAGACTGATCCTTTCAAAACCTAAGCTAAATGATTTTACTGTCCCCTCAAAAGCTTTCTTCACTGTCTCCTGTTTCTTTCAGAGAAAAGCCAAAGTCTTTACAATGATGGCTTCCCAGGCCTTCTATGCTCTGGCCCCTTTGTGACTGTCTGATCTCCTCTCTTATTCCACTCCAGTCATACTGGCCTCCTTGCTGTTCCTTGAGCATACCTAGTGGGATTCCTGCCACCAAGGCATTGGCAGGGGTTCTCTCCCAGCAGTTCAAGTCCTTACTCAAATGTCTCCTTTTAAATGAGGCCTACCATCACCATGCTATTTAAAATTGCAGTCCTTTCTCAAAACTCCTGGTCTCCTTTACCCTGCTCTTATTTTTCTCATACCACACTTAATTAACTAACATACTATATAATTTACTTACCTGTTACATTTATTAATTCTCCCCCTTCTCAGAATATAGGCTCCATAAGATTTGGGGACTGGTTTGGATTTAGTTTTTGTTCCCTGACATAGCCGCAGTGCCTAAAATTACTGGGCACACAGTAGGAGCTCAATACAGATTTGTTAAATGAATAAATGATGGCTGTATTTAATGCCTCTGAGCAAAGAATTTACAGTTATTGAGGAGTTAGTACTATGCTGGTTCCAATAGCAGTTGACCTATATAAAGCCCTACGTGATAAGACCACTGAAAGAGGTAACAGAAGTGAGAGAGATCTGTAGGGTTGAGCAGTTAGTCCAGTTACAAAGCTCCTCTAGTAAAGAGTAGTGTTCTTTGTCTTTAAAGGGAAAGGAGAATGTATAATGAAATTGCCTGTGGCTTCCTAAATATTACTTATATAGCACTTGACGTGGTATGGCTTTTCCACATCTTTAAGGTAACCAGATATTCTGTATTCACTCATTCAAACAAGTGTTTTTCAATAGACCTATTATGTGCCAGGCGCTATGTAACTAGTTTCAAGTTGAAACTTGGAGCAACTACAAGGAGTATGTGTTAGTATATCCATATTTAATGTAGAAAAATGAAAATTTCACTGGTTTGTTAGGTTGGCTTGCCAGCATTGCTTGTGTGCATTCCCTCAGCTTTTTGAAAATCCAGATACTCTGTACATGAGGAGATAACGCTACTTACCTGTCATCAGTAGGACATGCACTTGGATTTGGAATTGTTCTTTTGTAATAATAATGTGAATAGTGGCTCACATTTGCAAGAGTATTAGCCAGAACTAGGAGTATAGGCTGTGTCTATGAAACAAAAGTTTTTTCTGTATGAATCTAACTTAACTGACCCAATACTAAATGAACTAACTTGCCTAGACAATCTATTATGTGGTCTCATGAGACACAGAGAATGAAAAAGGTCTGTCAGTTGGTGGCCAGTGGAAGTTTGACCCTAACAGTGTTTTTCTAATGTTCTGGCCAGCCTGGTTCTTTTGGGTTAAAGTACCATTTCCCTTTTCATGTAGTAAGCACTTTTCCCCTGTAAAATAGGCCATTCCTTGGAACGGAAACAGCACTGGGTCTTAGTAACTTGGGTAGTTCTTTAGCACTGGATTGTTTAGTTTGTGAAAATATTTGATTTAGACTGAGCTTGTGGCCTGATGATGTTTAGAAGAGTGCCAAAGTGTAACTCATAGGAGATGCCAGTAAAAACCATTTCTGGAAGAGGTGAATAATGGTTGCATCATTTTCCTGGTAGGTGTAACCAGGCTGAAAATCCATCACTGGCATTTTTTAATGTGTTCCTAAGAATAAAGTCAACTGGTATTCTGTGAACTACGTTAAGTATCTGGTATTCTGTGAACTACGTTAAGTATCAGAATATCTGCCAGTGCTTTGAGTCACTGTCCCACTGTGTTTACATTGTTAAGGAAGCTTTGTTTCATCATTGTGTTTTATTGCCAAAAACAGCAGTTATATTTTTCTCTGACTTTTAATGAGCATTTTTGTTCCAATGAAAAACCTGAACATACCAGATTTTTCATTGTGATTTAACTTTGATATCAAGCAAATTATTATTAGCAAACAAGTTCTTGTAAAATGTTTTAAAACTTCAATTCCTAAAATATCCTCTCCTAAATAAAGTCTAAAGACCAGTATAACTGGGGGATGGGGTAGGGGGAGTCACATTTGGTTAAAATAAAACAAAATCTTGTGAGTAACATGCAGTAGTCAGGCCAACACAGCAGATCTGATTTCTAGATTAATAAAGTACAAACGGAAGATTTTAGGATTCAAACAAGTACATTAAAAAGTGTTTAGGGCTTCCCTGGTGGCACAGTGGTTGAGAGTACACCTGCCGATGCAGGGGACACAGGTTCGTGCCCCGGTCCGGGAGGATCCCACATGCCGCGGAGCGGCTGGGCCCGTGAGCCATGGCCGCAGAGCCTGCGCGTCCGGAGCCTGTGCTCCGCAACGGGAGAGGCCACAGCAGTGGGAGGCCCGCGTACCGCAAAAAAAAAAAAAAAAAAAGGGTTTAATTTTCCTTGGTTAGTTCAGGGTGCTTCTAGAAATAGTGAATGTACAGTTCCCTGATGCCTGTTGTGAATGAACTGGACCTCAATAACTGATGAAATGTCTTTGTTTGTATGTATGCCTTTGGCTGTGTTAGAGAGCCTATTAGGAGACCAGAGATGCTCAAGTAGATAGAATCACAAACCGTCTCCTGCTCCTTGGAGAGTATGGGTACAGGATAGAGTGTGAACGGACAGGTAGAATGGAAAGTGAATTAATTACTGGCATCTGATAGATTTGGGTATACTGATTATGGTATGAGAGGCAGGTAGCGAGATGGAGTAGTGTGATCCCTGTTTTTTCTTAAGCCATTAGACCTGGATCCTGTCTTTCAAGGAAGGGATATAACTTCCCCTTCAAAAGGGTGTCATTGGGCTTCCCTGGTGGCGCAGTGGTTGAGAGTCCGCCTGCCAATGCAGGGGACCCGGGTTCGTGCCCCAGTCCGGGAGGATCCCACATGCCGCGGAGCGGCTGGGCCCGTGAGCCATGGCCGCTGAGCCTGCGTGTCCGGAGCCTGTGCTCCACAACGGGAGAGGCCACAGCAGTGGGAGTCCCGCGTACCGCTAAAAAAAAAAAAAAAAAAAAGGGTGTCATTGTACTAGGGCATGCCATCTTCATTAAGGAAG
The DNA here is from genome assembly GCA_004363435.1 of Platanista minor. Classification (NCBI taxonomy): domain Eukaryota; kingdom Metazoa; phylum Chordata; class Mammalia; order Artiodactyla; family Platanistidae; genus Platanista; species Platanista minor. Next base: position 10,649 of record RJWK010017489.1, read on the forward strand.
AGTGTGTGCACAGGAATAGCTGGCTAATGGAGTACACGGCCCGGCTCCATGGGAAAGTCAGGCTGCTTTATCCACAGCAGTTCTTGGGAACATTTCTCTATGACCTTAATCACAGTTTATACTTGTTTATAAAAGAATAAAAAGAACAGAGTAAGAGAGAGAGAGACAAGTGAAGACTAATTGTTTTACTTTTTTTTCTTAGTTGGCAAACATTCTCAAAAGCCTTTTTTTTTTTTATTCCAACTGATCAGACTGCAAGTGTGTCTTTGATCCGATATTTGTATTGTCCTTATTTTAATTTTTTACTTTATTTTATGCCTGAGTCCAGAACCACAAGGAACACTCAAACAGGAAGGGGCTGGGAGGAGGAAGCTAGATAGAACCTAGAGGAAATCCACAGTTTCAGACCAGGGTTCTTGGTAGAGTGACCATATAACTTATCATCTGATCAGGAAAATTTTGAGAATAACAGTGGACACTATTAATAAAGAAGATAATAGGTGTGAAATAGGACTGGCTTGGGCCATCCTTGATGTGCGGTAATTTGAATGAAGGATGGGTAGGAAGCTGCTGTTGCTTCAGCCCCAGACTCTTCCCTTTCTAAAGTTTTCTGTAAAATAACAAGGGGAGATTGAAAAACAATGATGCAATGCAATCCCTATCAAACAACCACTGGCATTTTTCACAGAACTAGAACAAAAAATTTCGCAATTTGTATGGAAACACAAAAGACCCTGAATAGCCAAAGCAATCTTGAGAAAGGAAAACAGAGCTGTATTAATCAGGCTCCCTGACTTCAGGCTATACTACAAAGCTACAGTAATCAAGACAGTATGGTACTGGCACAAAAACAGAAATATAGATCAATGGAACTGTATAGAAAGCCTAGAGATAAACCCACGCACATATGGACACCTTATCTTTGATAAAGGAGGCAAGAATGTACAGTGGAGAAAAGACAGCCTCTTCAATAAGTGGTGCTGGGAAACTGGACAGGTACATGTAAAAGTATGAAATTAGAACACTCCCTAACACCATACACAAAAATAAACTCAAAATGGATTAAAGACCTAAATGCAAGGTCAGACACTATCAAACTCTTAGAGGAAAACATAGGCAGAACACTCTGTGATATAAATCACAGCAAGATCCTTTTTGACCCATCTCCTAGAGAAGTGGAAATAAAAACAAAAATAAACAAATGGGACCTAATGAAACTTAAAAGCTTTTGCACAGCAATGAAAACCATAAACAAGACCAAAAGACAACCCTCAGAATGGGAGAAAATATTTGCAAATGAAGCGACTGACAAAGGATTAATCTCCAAAATTTACAAGCAGATCATGCAGCTCAATATCAAAAGAACAAACAACCCAATCCAAAAATGGGCAGAAGACCTAAATAGACGTCTCTCCAAAGAAGATATACAGATTGCCAACAAACACATGAAAGAATGCTCAACATCATTAATCATTAGAGAAATGCAAATCAAAACCACAATGAGATATCATCTCACACCGGTCAGAATGGCCATCATCAAAAAATGTAGAAACAATAAATGCTGGAGAGGGTGTGGAGAAAAGGGAACACTCTTGCACTGTTGGTGGGAATGCAAATTGATACAGCCACTATGGAGAACAGCATGGAGGTTCCTTAAAAAACTAAAAATGGAATTACCATACGACCCAGCAATCCCACTACTGGGCATATACCCTGAGAAAACCATAATTCAAAACGAGTCATGTACCAAAATGTTCATTGCAGCTCTATTTACAATAGCCAGGACATGGAAGCAACATAAATGTCCATCAACTGATGAATGGATAAAGAAGATGTGGCTCATATATACAATGGAATATTACTCAGCCATGAAAGGAAATGAAATTGAGTTATTTATAGTGAGGTGATGGACCTAGAGTCTGTCATACAGAGTGAAGTAAGTCAGAAAGAGAAAAACAAATACCGTATGCTAACACATATATATGGAATCTAAGAAAAAAGAAAAAGGTCATGAAGAACCTAGGGGTAAGACAGGAATAAAGACACAGACCTACTAGAGAATGGACTTGAGGATATGGGGAGGGGGAAGGGTAAGCTGTGACAAAGTGGGAGAGTGGCATGGACATATGTACACTACCAAACGTAAAATAGATAACTAGTGGGAAGCAGCCGCATAGCACAGGGAGATCATCTCGGTGCTTTGTGATCACTTGGATAGGTGGGATAGGGAGGGTGGGAGGGAGGGAGACGCAAGAGGGAAGAGATATGGGCACATATGTATATGTATAATTGATTCACTTTGTTATAAAGCAGAAACTAACACCATTGTAAAGCAGTTATACTCCAATAAAGATGTGAAGAAAAAAAAGGAAAAACAATGAGAAAATCAACAGAACCAAAACTTCTTTGAAAACAGCAAGATTGACAAACCCTTAGCTAGTCTGACCGAGAAAAAGACAACTCAGATTTCTGAAATACGAAATAAAATGGGGGAAATTAATACTGAGCTTATAGAAATAAAAAGGAGAAAATACTATCATCACCATATACAAAAATTAATACAAAATGGGTCAAGTCCTGGACATAAGAGCTAAAACTAAGAAACTCTTAGAAGACGACATGGGAGTAAATTTTTATGATCTTAGATTAAACAGTGATTTCTTAGATATGACACAGAAAGCACAAGCAACCTAATTGATGAGTGAGATTTTATCACAATTAAGAAAGTGAAAAGATAACCTTTGGACTTCCCTGGTGGTCCAGTGGTTAAGACTTCGCCTTCCAGTGCAGGTTTGATCTCTGGTCAGGGAGCTAAGATCCCACATGCCTCGCAGCCAAAAAACCAAAATATAAAACAGAAGCAATGTTGTAACAAATTCAATAAAGATGTAAAAAAAAAAAAGACAAGAAAAAACCCACAGAATAGGTGCAAATATTTTCAAATCATGTATCTGGTAAGGGACTTGTAAAGAATCCTTACGTGTCAGTAATAAAAAGGTAGCCAATTTAAAAATGAGCAAAGGGTCTGAGTAGACATTTCTCCATAGAAGATATACAAATGGCCAATGAGTACATGAAAAAACTATCAATATCATCAGCCATCAATGCACATCAGCACCACCATGAGATACCACTTTGTACCCACTAGGATGGCCATGATGATAAAGACAGATAATAACAAGTATTGTTGAAGATGTGGAGAAATTGGAAGCTTCATACACTTGGTGGGAATATAAAATGTTGAAGCTGTTTTGGAAGACAGTCTGGCAGTTCCTCAAAAGATTAAACACAGAGTTTATATAACCCAACAGTTCCACTCTAGTCATATAACTAAGAGAAATGAAAATGTATGTCAACAGAGAAACTTGTACCTGAATATTTATATCAACTTTATTCAGAATACCTAAAAAGTAGAAGCAACCCAAGTGTCCATCAACTAATGAATGAATAAGTAAAATGTACTATATCCATACAATGGAATATTACTTAGCCTTATAAAGGAAAGCAGTATTGACACATACTACAACAGGGATGAACCTTGTAAACATGGTGCAAAGTGAAAGAAACCAGTCACAAAAGACCACACACATACTGCATGATTCCATTTACATGAAATGTTTAGAATAGGAAAATCTGTAGAGACAAAATGGATTAGTGGTTGCCAAGGACTGGTGGGGAGGGAGAAAAGTGAGATTGTGAAGTAAAGTGACTACTAATGGGTATGGGGTTTCTTTTGGGAGTGACAAAAATGTCCTAATACGGATTGTGGTGTTGGTTTCACATCTCTGCACATATACCAAAAAACATTGATTTGTTTACTTTACACAGATGAATTATGTGGTATGTGAACTATTAATAAGGCATATATTTAAAAATTATAAGTGGTGGTTGACCTGTAGCTGATTTGAACTTTGTGGCCCTCAAATCACAGGCATACACATTCATGACACAACCATCCTGGGCAGCTTTGCTTTTATCTGTTTTACATATTGTGCGTCCGTCCTCCCCCACCTGCCCCTCCCCCACTACCCTATTACTCCATAAGATTTTCTTTGAAGAAAGAGTACTGTGGCTAAAAGCAGTTTAAAAATCTCTGGAGACAGCTCCAGAACCAATTCCAACTCTAATAAGTTGGATACATTGAACTGAGAATTTGAATTTGGCCTAGATTACCCCATTTTTGCTCTATGTTAACAAAAGGAAAGTTGTGAACAAAGACAGTTTTTCCCAACATAGCTGCACACAGGTGTGACTTAGTGGAAACTGTGAAACTCAGCCAGGTCTTCAATTCCCTAGTGTAGTGCTGTATCGCCAAGCTCTGCTTCCTGTTCTTGAATACAATGATTTGCTAAAATAGAGACACCTGGTCCCAGCACCTTGCAAAATGGATTTTTTCTTTCAGCATTTCAAAATATATTTATATATTGATGAAGCCTTTCTCTAGGAAGCCATCTGTCTGAAATCTGCAGCAATAAAAAACTTCCCTAGACCTTATATATTCATAATGGTGTCTGTTGCTTCACTCCTCTATTCCTTTCTCCTCCTCCTTCCTTATTTTTTCATTCATTAATTTATTTACAAAGTGTATATTTATGAAGCATCTACTGTGTGCCCAGCATTAGGTATTTAGCACTGAACAAAATTAACTCATCCCTATAATTATGGATCTTGCCATCTACTAGGGAGCCGTATATTAACAACAAAAATTTTTTAATTTTCAAATTGTAAGGGCTGTGAAAGAAAGAAATAGGTTCTGAGGTAGACATTATGGAGGTTGTGATTTTTTTTTTTTTTTGCGGTACGCGGGCCTCTCACTGTTGTGGCCTCTCCCGTTGCGGAGCACAGGCTTTGGACGCGCAGGCTTAGCGGCCATGGCTCACGGGCCCAGCCGCCCCACAGCATGTGGGATCTTCCCGGACCAGGGCACGAACCCATGTCCCCTGCATCGGCAGGTGGACTCTCAACCACTGAGCCACCAGGGAAGCCCCAGTTGTGATTTTAAAAGGAACTCTGGAACCATATTGCCAATGTTCAAATCCCAACTTCACCATTTACTAGCTGTGTGATTTTGAGCAAGTTAAGTTTTCTGGGCCTCAGTTTATCTTAAAATGGAAATAATAATAGGACGTACTTCATAGAGTTCTGGGGATTAAATGAGTTGATGTAGAAAAGTGCCTAACATATACTAAGTGCACATAGAAACGTGCCTGACACATTCTAAGCATCCAGAAAGTGTTATCTGTGTGTTGGTGGTGTTGTTTTGAAAATATCAGGTCATCAACTATTTAGGTTATCATCATTGCTATATTAATCACCTTCATCAATGTCATCCACATATACTTATCTCACCAAATATACATGCTCTGTGCACAGGATTTACAAAAATGGATGTGGTGTGTTCCTGGACTCAAGAATCCTACAATCTAGTAAAGAGAGCATAAGGATTACAAGAAAATAGCAATAGAAAACAGCATATGCTAAGTACCAGATACGTGATAAAGATAGTATGTCCTACAGGATTGAAGGAGAGAGAGTAGTCATTCTGGGCTCATAAACGAAAGGGCTTCATAGAAGAAATGGACCCTTACGAAAGAGGGCATTCCAGGCTGGCATGAATGAAGATGTGGAGGCAGGGGGGTGAATGTGAAGTTCCAGAATGGAGAATTTGAATAGAGGAGTAATGACGGTGGTTTAGAGAGGAGGTCTCAGAATATTGGTTAAATTATTCAGTATGCAGTGGTCTGCCATGACCAGATTCTTAGCTGGAGTGATCAAATAAGATTTCTATCACTGGTCTCCTGAGGCCCACTACGCATCCCCATCATCATCATCTGGTCAATTGCTTTCTAACTGGTGATACTACCTGCAGTCTCTCTGCTCTCCAATCTCCTACTCCCACTGCACATTTTGATGACATTAATTTTTCTCAATCATCCTTTTGTCACTTATTTGCTTAGAGAGTTCTTCATTTTCCATTATCTACAGCAGTTTCTCAGTTGTTAGTGTGCGTAAAGTTACTGGGATTTTATTAAAAGTGCAGGTCATCTCTCACCTTCAGGCAGGATACTTCTGGCACGGGGCCTGAGAATCTCTGTTAAAACCCTAGATGGTTCTGACTCAGGTGATCAAGTGGCTCTGCTTTGAGGAAGACTGGCATGAAACTAAGAGTCCAGGTTTGGTAACCTGCCACCTAGAATCTTGCTTTATCCAACCTAATTTTTCACTATTCTCATTAATACATCTTCAGTTTGAGCAAAATGGGACATTTCCTTTTCTGTACACTTATCCGTGCCCTGTTTTGTCTTTTGTCCCTTTTTCGTTTATGTGGTTCCCTCAGCCTCAGTGTCCTTACTGCCATTTCAACAAGTCTTGCTTCTTTCAGTCTTGGTTCAGATGTGTCCTAACAGCATCTTTATTAAGTATCTCTAACCTAGAAGGCAGGGTCCAAGTTTAACTGATTATATCCACTCCCCCACGCAGGGACCTAAATGAGCACCTTGCAAATGATTCAATTCATTTGTTCTTCCCTTAATTTATTCAGTAAAAATATTTTTTAAAATTTTTATTGGAGTATAGTTGATTTACAGTGTTGTGGTAGTTTCAGGTGTACAGCAAAGTGAATCAATTATACATATACATATAGCCACTCTTTTTTTTTTTTTTTTTTTTTAGATTCTTTTCCCATATAGGCCATTCAGAGTATTGAGTAGAGTTCCCCATGCAGGTTCTTATTAGTTATCTATTTTACATATAGTAATGCGTATATGTCAGTCCCAACCTCCCAATTTATCCCTCTCCCCCCTTATCTCCTGGTTACTGTAAAGTTTGTTTTTTACATCCTTGACTCTACTTCTGTTTTATAAATAAGTTCATTTGTACCCTTTTTTTTTTTTTTTAGATTCCACATATTAGCAATATCATATGATATTTGTCTTTCTGTGTCTGACTTCACTCAGTATGACCGTCTCTAGGTCTATCCATGTTGCTGCAGATAGCATTATTTTGTTCTTTTTTATGGCTGAGTAATATTCCATTGTGTGTGTATATATATATATATATGTATATATATATATATATATATATATGAGACATCTTTATTCCTCTGTTGATGGACATTTATTGAGTGCTTACCATGTATCAAGCACTGGTGATAAATTAGTAAAATAAACACACAAAAAGTCTCTGTTTTCATGGACCTTATATTCTAGTGGGACAAATGTTCTTAAGTATATATTGAAAGTGTTTTGTTATCTGTCAGGGCTATGTGGAATACTTTAGGAAAGGGAGAGACCAGTGCAAGAAACTAATTAAGGAACTCTAGTAATTAGCCATTGTAGAATGGGAAGGGTCAGTGAAAATAGGAAATACAAAGGACACAGCAAGGGTAATTAATGAAATGAAGGAATGGCCAGCAGTATTTGATGGGGCCAGGAAGGAGTACTCAGTATTTGAGCCTCTTGAGAAGGAACAAATAAATAAAAAGTTAAGGTATAGGGTGATATTTTTGGGGAAAAGTTGTTTTTAAATGTTATGGTGATCTTTCAGGTGTGTGATGTTAATAATGGGATATCTGAGTAGAAATGCTCAGTAGCAACTACAAATATAGGGGTCTTGTAAGAGCCCAGTCCTCTCTCCTTTTCCCCTTCTGCAACTCAACTCACAATATCCTTTCAATCCCAGCTGTTCCAGGGCCAGAATCTTCCCAAGAAATATTCTATGTCTCATTCATTTGATTTTCTGAGGATGTGATATGACTCCATGCGTTGGCCCCATTTCCCTTTTCTCCAAGTATTTGTCTAGAATGAGACCTAAGCCCAACTCTAGAAAACATCTCTAATGATAGCGCTTCCTTGAATGGCTCTTAGCTGATTGAGGATTTGGCTTGCTGTAGGAACTAGGAAGACATCGTAATGAACCAGAGAGTCTTTTAAAATGGGGTATGGTGATGTGTCATCATCTCTCTATGTGACAATCACTGTGGTCATTTATGATTCTTGGGAAAACAGGCTAAGGTTGGGAAGGCAGATTGTTAAATCATTGTTAAATCGTAACACAGAGACTGATTGGAAAGCTGCATGCATAGCCTGGAAAATCATCTTTCTGAATTCTTGTAGTTGATCCAGCCAAAAAACTCAAATCATTTTAGACTCCTGCCTTTCTCTCACAATACCCAACATCCAATTTGTCAGCAAATACAGGTTGTGAGTGTGAGAGTGTGTGTGTGTGTGTGTGTGTGTGTGTGTGTGTGTGTTATATAAAATTTTATTACCTGACTTCCCCACTAGAATGTAAACTCCATGCAGGTAAGGACTTTGTTTCTGCTATATCCCCAGCCAGTGCCTAGAGCATAGTAGTTGTTCAATAAGAATTTGTTAAGTGAATGAATATCTTTCTGAATTCTTGTAGTTGATCCAGCCAAAAAACTCAAATCATTTTAGACTCCTGCCTGTCTCTCACAATACCCAACATCCAATTTGTCAGCAAATACAGGTTGTGAGTGTGAGAGTGTGTGTGTGTGTGTGTGTGTGTGTGTGTGTGTGTGTGTTATATAAAATTTTATTACCTGACTTCCCCACTAGAATGTAAACTCCATGCAGGTAAGGACTTTGTTTCTGCTATATCCCCAGCCAGTGCCTAGAGCATAGTAGTTGTTCAATAAGAATTTGTTAAGTGAATGAATAATGTGAAATAAAATTTTAATTCCACATCTTGCTCAGTAATTTTTTTTTTTTCTTTTTGCTGTACGCGGGCCTCTCACTGTTGTGGACTCTCCCATTGCGGGGCACAGTCTCCGGACGCGCAGGCTCAGCGGCCATGGCTCACGGGCCCAGCCGCTCCGCGGCATGTGGGATCTTCCCGGACCGGGGCACGAACCCGCGTCCCCTGCATCGGCAGGCGGACTCTCAACCACTGCGCCACCAGGGAAACCCTGCTCAGTAATTTTGACATTGGCTTGTGTTTAAGAAACTCAAGAAATATTTTATCCCAATAAAATTATTATAGCTAAAGTCTAAACATTAACCATACTTGACTGAATAATGTTACCTTAAAAATACTGTTGACCCTTGAACAGTGCAGGGGTTAATCTGTGTATAATTTACAGTCGGTCCTGTGTATTCGAGGTTCCTTTGCATCTGTGGGTTCAACAAACTATAGACCACATAGTACTGTAGTATTTACTATTGAAAAATATTCGCATGTAGGAGGACCCGCGCAGTTTAAACTTGTCCAAGTGTAAACTATAATATATTTTTTTAAAAAATAGAAACTTTATTCCTTAACTGGTTTAGAGAGATGTAAGTTCTTCCCAGACTTGATTACTACTTTAATGTTTGTAGAGATGATGCTTGATATTTGGGAGGTAGTAATGTTCATTTTCCTTCTAACTTTTATTCAAGCAGTCCCACATGACTGGGAATATCCTTAAGGTATAGGTTGGATTACCTTCATTAATGTACAGAAAGTTTCTTTCTGAGAACTGCAAGAATTACTTGGGATATATCAGCATATGAAAATTTATGAATGTTGTAGGGCTAGCTGACCAGAGCTCAAGTTAGGAATACTTAACCTGATTTAGAGAATACGTCAGATTTCTGCGCCTTGAAGGGAGAGGTTAACGAGATGAAGGCAGCTTGTGTGGAAGGCCATTTTGACCTAGCGATGACTTTTACGGAGTAGCAGAGAAGAACAAAGTTGTTCTAATAGAAAAGAAGAAATGCTGCAGGGCATAAGCAAATGTTTCTCTCTAACATCTTGACTATTTTGCATTTCAGGCCTGTTGCATCATTAAGGTATTGATAACATATGACACACAGAGAATCAATATATAGCTTTAGTTCAATTTGGATCTAATCTGCCATCGTGAAGTTAAAGGGGAGCCAATGAAAGTTTGTAAATGACCCTGTATTCTATAATGTCTTGATGTACTTCAATAAAATCAGATACAGTGTAGAGAATAGTGATATTCAGGTTCACTCTGAAGAAAATCTACGGTTAACTGAACCAGGTTTGTTTAGATTTAGTAAATAGAACATATAATAATGAAAATCACCATAATAGTTTTGTTAACTGTATCCTGACAATGAAAATCAGCTACTGGTTAAAGTTAATTATGGGTATACTTAAACCATTTTCATTATTTTTCAACTTGTACTGAATATTAGGGGAAATTTTTTAACACATGCTTTTGCTTCATTTCCATAAACTCTGCATAGTTTCTTTAAAAGAGCATATGTGATTTGAGGGATAAAATAATCAAGGATTCATACGGTTTTTTATCGATAGAAATTTCTCCAAGTTCAACTCTAGTTTTCTTATCAGAAAAATCAGGTTCATAATTGCAAGGCAAAGGCCAACTGGAATAGTTAATAAACATATTCTACTTCTGCAGTGCTGCAGAAACTAAATGCAAACTTTTCTGTGACTCTTACAGAGAATGCATAGGCTGGGGAAACTTTCATCTGCTTCAGGGTCAGGGCTGATTCAATCTTACTGCAAGTTTATGAGAGTGGCTGATGTGATACAGTTGTTTCTAGTAAAATCAGGCTAGCTCTAAGGAGCCAATCTAAGTCAGTCTGTAAGTAAAATTCTATGAGAAACAGACTCCAACTCAGACACAATTGTAAACCCTGATATAATGAGGACTTGCAGCTGATTTAATCCTATTGAAAATCTTTAAGCAGCCATGGGACAAAATGGTTTCCACATTGACAGCAGTGGAATGAACCTTGGATTTCATCAGTATGAAGAGTTGTTACCTTGTACACATAGTAGCCACTTTTTAAGAATTAACATCATGGCCATTTCAAATCAGGTTGTTGTTCCTAAGATGTACAAGCATCTACTTTGATTAAGATCCGAGTTCCCAGAATGTGTCAATATTTATTTTTTAAAAACTGAATTCATTATAAAAAGCAAACAAGTCAAACTTAAACTACGGAGTTAGTATAAATCAGTTAGATCTAGTCTCCTTGAACAAAAATGGCCAAGCTATTCCAATTTTATATGTGAGAGACATAGAGAAAGAGAGAAAGAGAATCAGAACTGTTTCTGAGTTAAGACTTTGTATGTGAAGTCTTGCCTGGAACTAATTTTTTTTTTTTCATGAATTTAAAAGCCCCTGAAAATAAGCTTATGCTGTGAAATCATATATGTTTGAAAGGACAGACAGGTACAAAAGTCTTCAGGGTCAGCTCTGCTGATAAAATCTCAATAAGTAGGATTTGAATTTGTATGTATAGGTTGGTGTGTATCCTTTTTTTTTTTTTTTTTTTTGGTTGGTTTATCATATTGAAACAGACATTGATAAAGATCTAGGTATTATAGTCAGTTTAGCACTAGAATTGGTCCCTTTTCATAATTTACAACTTAAATTAAGACAATAGACCGAATACAACTACAGTAAAACACAACCTTGCCTGAACTATCTCCATGCTTCTTTTATTGCAGTTAGCACTGGTCTTGAAATGTGAATATTTCAACTGATACTTAACAGGCAGTAGTGGCCTCATACTGTAACTTCAAAGAGCCGGAAAAGTAACTTCATGAAAGGGAAAACTTGAAACTATAGTACTCTTTACCATTCTATCTGTTAAGCAGTGATGGGTATCATTAGTTCTGCTCTTTTGCATAATTACTGCAGTATTGTGAAAACTTTCTGCCATCCAACTGGGAACAATTATATCATGTGGGCTCTTGTATAACATTTGACTCAGAGAAATGAAATATAAAAAGCCCTTGTTTTCTAGCACTCTGTAGTACCCAAGTACATACAGTGCTTGTTCAAGTTTGTTTTCTAAGTAAAAAAATAACATGGATTGGTAACACTGAAGGAGGCATTTCATATCAAAGTCAATTTATTCTTTATAATGTTTTTTTAATTTAATGTGCTTAGATAAATTTTATCTAGCACATCACTGAGTTGCAGTGGTAGTTTGTCTATAAAATGATAAAAGTTCATGAAGTGAGTGTAATGCTGGTATCAGTGAAAATTTTAGACTTAAAAATACACTTTTATTGTTCACTTGACTAAATTAAGCAAGGTGAAATGAAGTATCTCTGATTGGTACAACAATTTGCTATTTATCTAAAGCTTCCAGTGTAGACTATCTCTGTGTTAAAGGCATACAACAACCTTTCCCAGGAGCACCACCCTACCCTATCCCCAAAACCAAACTTTTTCAAGGTATAGCTAGAAGAGTATATTTGAAAATATTTAGGCAATGAGGCACATAATTTCTTTAAGTTTTTAAAAATTCTCCTTTGTAATTCCAGTATGTGAAACCATTAAAACACTGTAACCAACTTTTGTTTTTTTATATTTGATTTTGTAAGATAGCGTGTTTACTTTTTTGAATATACCACTACATTTTAGCAAGGGCAGCAAAATTAGAATAAATGTCACAGTGATATACAGATGTGATTGTCACTTTGATTTTGTGGTTTCACACTTGACTTTATCATAATTTGTAAGATGTGAAAAGTGAGCTCATGACTGACAAAAGATATTTTGACCAAGGTTAAAGTATAACTGCTGCTGTTATATAACCATAATTTTGATGAGAAGGTGGGAAAATATGTGGATATGTTTATGTCTGGTATATAAAGATTCCTTAAAAATACAAATTAAAAGAAATAATGTGAATTAAAATATTGGAATAGGTGCTGAATTGCCATTTTTGTCAGCCATCAAAGCAAAAATTATATGTTTTAGTCTTTGTTAATTCTCGAGGCTGGTTTGCACATACTTTAAATTTTTTTAATATCCATTTACTTGCAGCATATTTATTAATATGGCTAACTTTTTAATGTGCTCGTAAAAATGTTGATGTGGCCAAACAAGAAGTTTCAATCAATCAAGCTTATCTTTCTCCACTCCAGAGTTCTACTGCAGAACATCTAATTAATGTCATTTGAAATTATTTTAATGCATTCTTTGGTATTGTCACATAAAGTGTGATTTTAGCCACTACTCCTGAGATACTATGGCTCTTATCAGACTCCAAGGTGAGCTGGTAAACTTACCTATCTCAGTACATTAAAAGGAGGAATTAGCTTCCCTAGCTACTAGTCCAGCTTTCAGCACCCTTTCCGTGGTGGCTATCTGTACCACATATAGCTGTGAAAGGATGGGGAAATGCGCTGAAATGATCTAAGAAGTAAACTATCAACTTGACATGTTTTCCTAGCTATTGAAAACCTTCTCATATTGAAACCCATTGATAGTGAAACTGTAGAATTCCTGTGATTTAAGTACCATCTGGTTGTGCTCAAGGCTTTAAAGCTGTTATCTCTGCATAAAATTTCAGAGTCCTATATTTTTTTCTTCACCAAACTATCCATTTTTAAGCCACAAATATTTTTCCAGCTTTTTCAGATTTTATCTGAAAGTATATTTTAACAGTATTTAAATAGTTCTTAAACAATAACAATTTATCTTGATAGATGGCATGCTGTGTTTTTTCATTTTATTTTAATTAGCCATTGTGGAACCAAATTCCCTTTTGTTTTAGTCTTTTGAATATTGTTTAATTATAGTTATCATGCCAGATATCTTAAAGGTTATTTTACCAATACAGTTTCATTTAACATAACCCATATGGAATCAATAGCCCAGTTTCCTAAAGTGAATGCTTGGAAAATCTTACATTCATATGTTAAGAGTACACATCCTTTCCTCATTAGTTGGAAAGTACAGGGATTTTGGCACAGGTTCTGTGTGGAAGCATTGTGCAGCTTTTATATGGATTTTGTTTTTAGCCTTTGATGACACTGTTTAGAATAGGAAGTATCTAATAAGTAAAGCATTTTGTCTCAAGTGCTGCCAGTGTGTTTAATATATGCCTGGAGGTCTGAAACATTATCTTCTTCGCTGCAGTAATATGCATTTAATTCTCTGAAAGCAGAAGGTCGAACTTTTAAAAGGGACGCAAAGTACATTTTCAAACAGAATAATTCAAAACATATGGAAGAGGGGACCAGAGTAATGTACAGTTGGTTTTTATGGTTTAATCATGATCATGTTAATGCACACCAGTAGCTAATTAAAGAAAACTTTTATTGTTCATTTTAAATGAGTTAGGTAAAGAGTGGGAGAGCTGATGTAATAGCACTGCCCAGAGATACATGTTTCTGCTGCATTCACTAACAGCAAGCAGATATTGCTATTTTTGACAACTTAAATTATTAGTCCCCTTGGACAATAATAAAGGAAAAGTTATTTTCAGAGTTACTACACTGTGAACTTTTCTTTTTCCACAAAGGTATAGTAAATTGATGCCCAAGTTTAGGGCTTAGCACACATAATTAGTTACAAAACCTTCTTGATAGGACAGATACTCTTCAATATAATAGATAAATCTGCAGTGGGACTGGTGACAAGCCAATGGATTTTTAAATATGTCTCAAAATCACCAGATTATTTATTTCAGTTCTACAAATAGTGCGGAAACTTAGAAAACTAGGGGAAGTCTTGACTTTTAACCGATTTTTAAGAATTTAGTCGTCTAATACTGGGAAAGTTGTACTTTCCCCCCCACCCCGCCCCAATAAGAAAGTCTTTCATCTCTGGGTCATTGGTTCAAATTCCATTCTGCTCAGTAGTGAGTAGAATTAGTTACCATCTGACTTCTGTTCAGTAACCCATGTGACCCGAGCTGATAGCTGCCATCCTGCCCCTGCTGGTTATTTATATCGCAAGATCGTGCTCCTTGACATTCACTAGAGTCTAATGTGACAATCTCAATAGGTGATAGGGCTGGACACTACAGTTCTTTATCTTTACCTACAGGTGGTTTGTTTTGTCATATTAACACTGATGGGGGGAACACTTTAAAGAAATAGAGGCTAGATTTTTAAATACAAATCTGTAAATCAGAAAAAGACAATGTAATGCTCTGTGCATAGAAGGTATAGTCTCATATAGTTAATTGTGGTTGCCTTTCCCGATTGAGAGAATAAAGATAGTTGAGTTCCTGATTTGAGTTTCTTGTGCAACTCAACCTCTAAAGCATTTTTTTAGTTATGCTGTACCCAGATATTTGGTTTGTAATGCTTCAAAATGTGGGCAGTAAATCCTAGATTACTTATGTACTTGATTTTATTATCTTTTCACATATTATTTGAGAATTCCTAGCTGGTAGTGGACTTGGAGGTATATTTGAAATTTTTATAACAGATAACTAAAACCTTTCCAATTAAATTGTCCTTTTGATAATTGCCTTATTTTTATTTTACCGAATTTTAAAATTAAATACGTTCATTTGTTTGGCCAGCACACAGTTATTGAGCTTTACTATGTGACAGGCAATGTGGTGTGTGCTACGAGTACTGATGGCATTCTCTCCTACCCGTAGTCTGACCTTGGGATTAATCTCTTTAAGCCTCAGTTTCCTCAGCTGCAAAATGGAGATAACAGTACCCCCTTTAAAGGGTTGTAACACTTAGTAAAGAAAATGTATGTAATGTGCTAACAATGTTTGGCAAATAATAAACATACTCAGTGTTATTTTTTATCTTCAATTGCTCACAGTCTCTGAGACAGACCAGTGTTTGAAAAGTACTATAATAACATCAGTTTGTTATAAAGGCATAGAAGCTGAAAAGACTAGCACCATCTGGAAAGGCTGAGAAAGTCTTTACAAAGAAGATGACTTCTTTTTTTAACTTACCCTTTATTGAGTGCCTACTACGTATGGTCAATACATTAACACATTTAATGATGCAACAACTTTGTGGGTTGAGTATTAATGTCCCCAGTGTGAGGATGAGCATCTAGCAGAGACAGAGGATTTCCTCAAGTGTGATCAGTGCAAAACGTGGAAGATGCAGATAAGGAAAGGGCTCATGAATACGTCTAGACAGACCTTAAAGAGTACAGTATACACATATATTTACATATTAACAATTACGTATTTCTAGTCTGCAGAGCAATTTTTTCATTTAATATTGTATCAGAAACTAACATCTCATCAAACATTTATGGATCCTCTCTTTAGTGTGCTAGGCACTGCACTATTCCTTGGTGATAGACAGAAGCAAAATGATATGGCCCAATCCCTCCAGCAGTCAGTCCTTCACCTGGTAAAAGAGACAGACACACAACAGCTGCTCATTATCAGGCATTTACTATATGCCAGGCAGTGTGCTGACCTCTTTAGGTACATTAGCTCATTGAATCATACTAACCCCTTGAGGTCGGATTTATTATCCCCATTTTACAGATGAGATTATGTAGCCTTAGAGTGGATTGTAATTTGTCCAGTAACATACAATTAGCAGGTGTCACACTTGACCCTACTTCTCTCTGACTCCAAAGCCTTTAGACTGTTTTAATACTATCTGGTACTGCTGCCACAGAACATTTTAGTAGAAAATAATAAATTCTACAATAGAAGTCTGAGTTAACTATTAGGATCACCAAGCAGGAAAAGAGTTGAAAGCAAAACTCTCAGACAGGTGTCATTGTTCTGAGTCTTCATGGATAGCTAAATGTTTGCCAGCTACAGCGAGCTCAGAAGGGGGCTCCAGGAAGGGAAACAGCATGGTATACCTAGAATGGTTTAAAAGAACGTGGTGTCTTCAGAGAACGGGGATTAGCTGTTTTTGTTTCAAATACGCTGAGGCTGGATTTTTCTAACAACAATGTGCCTTCCTCAACAACTTTAAAATAAATTAACAAAAAATATTATTTGAAAAATTTTAATGACTATAGCATCATAGTCTTGAATTATTCAACTGTCCTTTAACATTTTCACAAGCAACTTATAATAATTTGTAGCATGTGGAAAAATGATACTATATTTACCAAATTAAGGAATAGCCTAAAAAATGAGAAGCAATACCCAGTACTTTGGGAATATTTTTCCACTGCTGATCGTAATATAGTTTAGTGCGCCCTTTTTGGAAAGGTTCTGGCAATATTTGACAACCTTAAACTTCTTCATACCATTTACCTAGTAATTCCACTTCTAGGATCCTCTTAAGAAAATCTTATTAGATGTTTGTCATAGATGTTTGTTGGCAAAAGTTGAATACCTGAAACTCCAGTTATATGGGAATAGTTGAACAAATTATTCCTAATGCTAAATGAAATATTATGCAGCTTTTTAAAATGGCATTTATGAAGAGTATATTAGCATGTAAAAAAATTGGGTTGCAGGGACTTCCCTTGTGGCCCAGTGGTTAAGAATCCGCCTGCCAATGCAGGGGACACAGGTTTGATCCCTGGTCCAGGAAGATCCCACATGCCGCGGAGCAGCTAAGCCCGTGCACCATAACTACTGAGCCTGCGCTCTAGAGCCCGTGAGCCACAACTACTGAGCCCACGTGCCACAACTACTGAAGCCCACGTGCTTGGAGCCCGTGCTCTGCAGCAAGAGAAGCCACCGCAATGAGAAATCCATGCACCGCAATGAAGAGTAGCCCCTGCTCGCCCCGACTAGAGAAAGCCTGCATGCAGCAACGAAGACCCAACGCAGAGGGAAAAAAAAAAAAAAAAAAAAGGGTTGCAAATTTGTCTCTACAGTATTATTATAACCGTAAAGGGGTGGGGGTGGGGGGAACCTATGCACAGGTAGGAAAAAAGACAAAAGGAGATATACACTGAAAAATTGCCATTGGCTATGTTTGGTAATAAAATGGGTGTCAGGAGGATTTTGTTTTTCTCTCAGACGTTCCATGATTTCTTTAATGAATCTGAATGACTTCAGTGAAAAAGCAAGTGAAATATCTAGGTCTCAAATAATGTATCACAAACTAATGGTTGGGAGACTTAAAAAAGGGAACCAAAGAGGGAACCAACTGGAGGTCTTGCTGTTGTGCTGCCAAAGCAGTCATAACTGCTGCTACCACCAAGTTGTTCTCTGTTCTCTGTGTAGGCAGTTGGTGGAAAATTTTGAGAAATCATGGATACATTCAGTGCACCAAGGGAAAATCCACCTTCAAGGGTTTTAATTACTTACATTTTGCTTGATCACTTACACTTACCCTTGTTTCAAGTCCTGTTGTAGTAAAGGAAAATAAACATCATTTTGAATGGCACACATTTAGTTCTCTTTGTCCTTCATAATTAAGGACTACTGACTTTTCCCTCTTTTACTATCCAAAATTCTATAAATCAGTTTTATAATGACAGGGTAAACAATAGAAACTACTCCTGCCTAAAATATAATTTCAACCAATAGTAATCATGATCTGGAAACAGTTTATTATACTATTTGGAAGATCACGGTAAAGAATACTAACTAATGTAACCTTTAAAGGGCAAAGAAAGTAAAGTCTGACACCAAAAGGTACATTTAATTTAATTTTTTTTTTTTTCTTTTGGCTTGTGGGGATCTTAGTTCCCCAACCAGGGATTGAATCTGTGCCCTCTGCAGTGAAAGCGCAGAGCCCTAACCACTGGACCTCCAGGGAATTCCTCTGAAAAATACATTTTGATGATAGAAATGCACATTTGATGTTTATCCTAAGTATTATCTTGGCATTTTAATATGAATAATGTTTTTGAAAGAGCACCTAGTTTGTTTTTATGATTACTCTCAGTTACACTAGACCCATTTTTAACATGTTTCTATAACATTTATATAGTAACACTTGGAATATAACTAGTTTAAAATATTTTATTATTTTTCGTTACAGATCTCTAAGCAAGAACAGAAAAAAATGGATACATATGATGGAACCATGGCTGATACCTCATCTCGGTACAGTGGTGCTCAGGACAGTGGAATTGGCAGTGACAGTGTTAAAATCAGAATCGTACAAATAGAGCAGCACAGTGGTACCAGTCAGCATCGCATTGCCCGTCCCTCACGCCAGTCATCAATTGTAAAAAATCTAAATTTTATTCCTTTTGACATATTTATTACTGCAAGTAGAATCTCACTAATGACCTATTCCTGTATGGCCTTGCCCAAATCAAAATCGCAAGAACAAAAGGATAATGAAAAAACAGGCAGGAGTTCATTAAATCTCCCAGAAGTTGATTCGGACGTCGCTACGCCCAGCCAGGCGTGTATTTCCATGGTTACAGCAGAAGATCTCTTAAGCAGCAACATATCTTTTCCTTCAGAGAAAAAAATGGGGGTCATCTCTCTGGAAAGTCTCCATGCATCCACAAGGTCATCTGCTAGACAAGCGCTTGGCATAACTATCGTTCGGCAACCTGGACGAAGAGGAACTGGTGACCTGCAGCTAGAACCTTTTTTGTACTTGATTGTGTCCCAGCCTTCTTTGCTTCTGAGTTGTCACCACAGAAAGCAGCGAGTGGAAATATCCATTTTCGATGCTGTGCTTAAAGGGGTGGCCTCTGATTACAAATGTACAGGTAAGAGCCTTCATATTTACTGGGGTGCTAATCACTACTACTACATACTAAGTTTTAGTCCCAAACTTTGAATACTGATCAAGCAGAAAACAGCTGGCAGACCAGACAAGACTTCTTTTCTCTACAGAATATGTAAATATGTAAAGTTCATGTCCCACAGCTGAATCATGTTTAAGTAAATGTTTGAAATGTAACAGGGTTTTTAACCTTGGTGTTCTTACTGTGCCTCTGAATTTTTTTTCAGGAACTGAATGAAACAGGGGCTCTTTCTGGGCTATTGAAATGCTTAACAATTTCCAGTGAGTAGGAAGCAAAGTGTTTTTTTCATATTAATAGCCCATAGGTATGCTTTCCATGTCAGTGCAGCTGTTCAGGTAAAAAAAGAAAAACCGTAGAAAATGAAGTTTACTGTTTTGGTATTTCTTTTGCCCTAATCGTCTTGCTGTAACAGCATAATATTAAGTGTATTTGAGAAGGTTTATTAGTAAAGTAAGATGACCTAAAGATTTTATACATCTGGGCTTCCCTGGTGGCACAGTGGTTAAGAATCCGCCTGCCAATGCAGGGGACACAGGTTCGAGCCCTGGTCCGGGAAGATCCCTCGTGCCGCGGAGCAACTAAGCCCATGCACCACAACTACTGAGCCTGCGCTCTAGAGCCCTCGCGCCACAACTGCCAAAGCCCGCGCGCCTAGGGCCTGTGGTCCATGACAAGAGAAGCCGCCATTATGAAAGCCCGCACACAGCAACAAAGACCCAACGCAGCCATAAATAAATAAATAAATAAATAAATAAATAAATAAATACAATTTTTTTTTCATGCTACTTCCTTTTAAAAAAAAAAAGATTTTCTACATCTACAACAAGCACATTTAATAGTGGTGTTGGCCAGCTGGCTCTTCTTGCCCCATCCAAGCCTTCCTTAATAACCAGAGAGTGTCATATATTATAATAATTATATTGAACTTCTGAAGCTTGTTGCCTGTTGAGACTAGGAAAATGATCAGGGGTTCAGATTTAAGACGTATGGGCTGTTAAGTAACAAGAGCTAATGAAAACAGGGCCAGAGAAGATACAGAGACCTTTTCCCTGAGTTAATGTAGAATTAGAGATCTGGTGGGAAAGACTACCAGAGAGGGTAGCTGGATCATCTTAAGATCCAGTATTGGAAGAGGGCCCCAGCAAGCTCGGGTATAATTCAGGCATTTTATTGTTCTCAGGTGGTCGGTCCCATGTAGCAGATGGATGCCAGCAGTGAGGTGTCTGGAGAATTTGTCCAATCTGGAAGTCAGGCTGGTTCATTCTTGGCAGTAAGGAGAATCATTTTACACAGCAGGCTCCTGGCGAGTAGATAGCAGGTGTGAGGGTCAGGATTCAGCCCAAGGAAGTAGGTTCAAAGGAGCCCTTCGCTCTTGCTGAGGTATAGTTCAAGTCCTCTACTTTAGAAAGTGGTAACTGGCCAGTTGCTAAGGAGGAAAATCGTAGGTTTACCTCCTAGGCTGCCTGCTGGCCCTCTCTCCATTGATGTGCTGGTGCTGGCTCATACTGGCTCAAAAGAGCTGATTGTTAAATTTTTAGGAACTTTGAAAGACAGTTGTTAAACCACTGGTAGTTTAAATCGCCATAGTGAGAATATTTACACCACAGATATTGGCAAATGCTGTCAATCAGCTGTCTGACTCTGAGAGCCAGATGTTAAACATTTACCAGCCACCACTGCCTCCCTTCTTCACACATGTTCTCATTTACTGAGTGCCTATAATATAATGGGTACTTCAGGTCGCTGGAGATGGGAGAAGTGCTGAAGTAGTTGATGTTATATGTATATGATTCAGGGACTCATGCCTGTAGACCTGATACCTGTTTGGGTGTCTGCTTAGCACTGGCAAAAAGTAGGTGTAGGATCGGGAGAATGAAAGTTAATTCCAAGCCCCTCCTTAAGTGCTTTCAGCTGCAGTTGCTTTATGGGTGGGTGGCTTTAGCGGCTTCTACTAAAAGATACTAACTTCAGCAAAGTTATCAGGGCTCATAGCAAAGGTGTACATTTGAATTATAACTGGTTCCTAGGTGGAAATAATAAAGTATTTTTTGTTTAAAAAAACATTCTTGTGCGTAGACCAATGTGGAACCCAATTTCAGTAGATGAAGCTTAGGATGAAGGTTATGGGCCAGATTGAGTATAGGGGATTTACCTGTGGGAGGAAACAGTCTTACATACCTCCTAAGGAGCATCCTTTGCATAATATTCTTATGGATGCCTTTCCTTACACAAAAAGCATCTTCTTGGACATTTACACTATGCTAATAGAGTCACCAGTATAAGTTAGCATGTTTCTTAAAAATGAATTTAGTGATTTGGAGAAATTTGTCAGAAAACAAGTAGTTAAAATACAATGGCTAAAAAAAAAAAAAGTACAACTAGCAATTATTGAGTATTCAGTCTGTGCCAGGCATTGTACGAACTGCTTTAAATGCATTATCTCACTTAATCCTCATAACAACTCCGTGGGAAATATGTTCCCATCTTACATAAAAAGAAACTAAAGTTTGGAGAAGTAACTTGTCCAAGATTACAGACTTAGCAATAAACAGAGCTAAAATACAAAACCAGGATTTTTTGAACTTCTGAGTCTCTCAACCTGTATGGCTCCATGGAGTGGAGAGAAAGATGTGAATTGCAGTTGTCAGTCAACCTCCATTGTCCCTCTCCAGACCATGCAAACGGTTCCCTTTCTTTGTTTTAACTGGTGAGTTTGCATATATGTGTCCATGATGTGACTACACAGCACAGCCTCTCTTGGTAAATGACAAACCTCAGTTGAAATTCTAACTCTGTCACTTAGGAGACGTGTACCTATCTGTGTCACAGGGCGATTATGAAATCGAAAAGAGATAATTAATAAGGGTACTTAGCATTGAGTCTCGCAAGTAGTAGGCCCTCATAAATGTTTGCTGCTACTGCTTTAGTTATTAATATCAATATATAGTAGAAAGATTACTAAATTAGGAAGCAGAAAGCCTGGGATTTAATTGTTCCTGTTAATTAGCAGAGTGATCTTAGCCTGGCAGTTCACTTCTTTGGGTTTCTGTTTCCTTATGTGTAAAATGTGATGATTATAAAAGATACCAACAGGGCTCTTTCCAGATCTAAAGTTTTATCATTCTGTAATTTGGAATTTGTCTCCCCATACTTACCTTTCTAAAAATATTTAAACTAGCTTTGGCCTCAGGAAGTTGACATCTGTAAGCCACTACCCTATCAGATTACAATTTTTTTTTTTTTTTTTTTTTTTTGCTGTACGCGGGCCTCTCACTGTTGTGGCCTCTCCCGTTGTGGTGCACAGGCTTCGGACGCACAGGCTCAGCGGCCATGGCTCACGGGCCCAGCCGCTCCACGGCATGTGGGATCTTCCCAGACCGGGGCACGAACCCGCGTCCCCTGCATCGGCAGGCGGACTCTCAACCACTGCGCCACCAGGGAAGCCCTACAATTTATTTTGACTTGTTTTAAAGATGCAAGTTTTCTTTTGATATTCTAGTGGAACACTAATTAGTTTATTCAATACTTAAATACATAAATTTTATTAAATATTCATGAATTTATTTTTCAAAAACTGATTTGAGGAATTTCTATTTTAAATTGGTCCACTTGAATGAACTATACAAGTTCCATTACCAATTTAGTCGTCCAGAAACGCTTCATGTAGCGCTTTTAATCCTGAAGAAAGCAGTGTTCCATGTTCAGGATTCTTTTGAAGCTTTGAAATAGTAACCATGTGGGGTAAGAAAAAAGAGAAAAATATGAATAACCGTAATACTAGCATTCATGGGGAAGAGAAGGAGTAAGGTGGAAGTGGCCAGTTGCATTTCTGGATTCTGAAGTGAAGGACTATTGGCAATGTCTTAACTGGAGGGACAAAAAGGGGTATCACCAGGCAGCTAATTTTCTAAGAAAGGTCAAGGAAAGGTTAAAGGCATAACAAGTTAAAAATGAAAGAAGAAACATGTTATGTCTTTCTGTAGTGTTCATACTTTCTCTCTTGATTCTAAAATTCATCCTTTTTTATAAGGTAACTCAAGTGGCAGCCAACCAGTAGCAGTTTTAGCATATGTGTGCAGTTACAGAGTGAAGTAAGTCAGAAAGAGAAAGACAAATACCGTATGCTAACACATATATATGGAATCTAAGAAAAAAAGAAGTGTCATGAAGGGCCTGGGGGCAGGACAGGAATAAAGACACAGACCTACTAGAGAATGGACTTGAGGATATGGGGAGGGGGAAGGGTAAGCTGTGATAAAGTGAGAGAGTGGCATGGACA
>RJWK010017490.1:0-34299 GCA_004363435.1 Platanista minor
GTGTTAGCTAGTCTTCCCTTCCTTCAGGAGGGTTTTATTCAGCACTGGGTGTTCAGAGCCCTGTGCTTACTACATCCCAGGGGCGGGAAGGCTCTAGGGAAGCCGCGCAGGTCAGACTGGGAGAGGCTGCTTTGCTGGGAAGGTTACTGGCTCAGGAGATGGGTAGATCTCACTTTAACTTGGATCCCTTGTTGTAGCTGTCCCTGTGGCTGGCCTTGAGCAAGAAGCTTCCCTTTTCTGAGCTTTGATTTCCCTGTTTCCTCATCTGTAAAGTAGAACTAATAATAACTGCCTGCTGGGTTTCTCTGTCTCTCTCTTTTAAGAATGAGAGGTGATGCAGCAAACATCCAGCCCAGAGTAGAGGCTCTGTAACTGGCAGCCGTTGTTTTCACCTATTGCAGCTTCTCTTAATCGGCTCCTTGTTGTTTGTGGAGCCAAACTTCATAGTTTGGGGTGTTGAGACTTTTCTCTCTGTCTCAGACCTCCTCCCCAGCACCATCCCCTGCCATTGCCTCCACTGACTCCAGATTTCTGCTTCACACTTGAACTTCTACTGTTCTCTAGACTTTCCTGATGACCCTTGTACAATTTGATACCCTTTTACATGTTGTTCTCTTTACTTCTAATGAGGGATCTCTCAGCCCCTGCACTACTGACTGTTGGGCTGTGTAGTTGTTTGCTGGGGACTGTTCTGTGCATTGTAGGATGTTTAGCAACATCCCTGACCTTGACCCATTAGAGGCCGGGAATACCACTGGTTCAGCCACAACAGGCAAAATCTCTCCAGACATCACCAAATGTCCCGGGGACAGAAAGTCACCCCCAGTTGAGAAACTCGGTTCTAATGTCTTTTACTCCCTTCTCTCTGGTAAACTCCCACTTATCCTTGAATGCCTGCCTATAATGTCATTCTGCCTGGAAGGCCTTCCCTGTCTTCTCTGGAAAGAAATTCATGGAAAATTAATTGATTTGTCCTCTGATCTCTCATGGCCTTTTATTTGTATTCTTGTGTTAGCATTGACTTCTTATAACTTGTTTGTCCACTAGACTTGATGCTTATTGAGGGGGCCTGTTTTGTTCACCTTTTGTTCCCCAGGAGAGTAGATATTTTTAAAAAGTTAATGAATTAATCAATGACTCGAGGGAACAAATGATCTCTCAATGGATTAGTGTTTTAGGTTAATTTGAACAGTGGAGCCATTGTCTGACTGAAGTTAAAACTAAAAATGCAGGGGTTCCTGAATACCTGGGTGGGTTCACAGGGACCTATGACTGATGAGGTGTGGTTCTTTCACCACGTGTCCTTTCAAGGGGGCAATGGAAAGATGCTCAGGATGTTAGACAGGAGGGATGGATGGGATGATCATGGGGTTTGGGAAAGACACAGAAATCAGGAGGAAATCTGGGGAAATTTCATCTGCTTTGGGCATAGAAAACACAAATGTGTGAAGTGGTGAAGCTATAAAACAGGTGTCAATAAGGTCGAAATGAACCACTTTGGGACCAGTACAGGAGTTCGAAGAGGGGGTGGTCCTGTGGGATTGGACCAACTGGAGAGAAGAAAATGCTTCTGATTAGAGGCCCAGTTACTTCTTTGACCACATCTATTGCCATGACAACACATGCCCTGCACTGGCTTCAGTCCAACCAAACTGGCCTCCTTGCTGTTTCTCAACACTCATTGTGTTCCCACCTCAGGGCCTTTGCACCTGCTGCTCCCTCTGCCTGGGATGTTTTTCCCTGGATGCCTAACACACTCCTTCATTTCATTCTGATTTGTGCTCAGATGTCAGGTCATTGGACCATTAGGCTTATAATAATACCCTCCAGGTATTCTCTAACCCTCAGTCAGCACTATGTTTATTCATAGTACAAGTGTTTATCTGCTTTTTTTTTTTTTGCAGTACGCGGGCCTCTCACTGCTGTGGCCTCTCCCGTTGAGGAGCACAGGCTCCGGATGCGCAGGCTCAGCGGCCATGGCTCACGGGCCCAGCTGCTCCACGGCATGTGGGATCTTCCCGGACCGGGGCACGAACCCATGTCCCCTGCATCGGCAGGCGGACTCTCAACAACTGCTCCACCAGGGAAGCCCCTGCTTATTATTTATCTACCTCCTTATTGAATGTAAGTTACATGAGGAAGGGGATTTTTTTCCCTGTTTTATTCACTGCTCTATATTCAGTGCCTAAAACAGTGCATGGCACATAGTAGGGACTCAACAAATAACTGAGGAATGAATAAATGGATGAGTAAATGGATGCAGTCTTCTTTGAGCTGTGGCCTTGAGACGTGGACAGAGAAGTAGGTAGAAGAAGTGAGTGTGGAACCAGCAACTGAGTGTAGTCAGAAGAGGCTGCAAACTTGGGGACCTGGCAGGCCCTACTAGTCTCCTCTCAAGGTGAATGACGGGGTCAGGACCTCTTCCTCAGAGGCTGGCAGGCATGACGGAGGGCAGAAGGATTTACATTCGGCCTGCTCCTTCTGCTAAGGCAGACGTGTTAGAAAAGATAATTGCAAAATACCAAGTGCCATGGAAACACTTAATACCTGGGACTGGTGCTCCGATGAAGCCCGAGGCTTGCTCTGGCTCCAATGAACAGCCAGCAGTTCTGAGGTGCGTGCAAAGCACTTGGTTTCTTGGACCAAAAATCACAATCTTCAGTACACAATGATTCAGTGCCTTCTGTCAGAGCATCTCAAAGCATGTCACCAACAGTTACCCTGCCCACATGCTCGCGAGGAGGTGGCACCAAGCAGCAGGAGCTCCATCCTGTTTGTTTTGACTAATATGTTTCTGGAAGGTTGTCCCCCCTTTTCTGCTATGACAGATCTAGTTTTCCTTTCGCTTCAGCCTCTTGGCTCTGCCCTCCAATACCAAAGCCTGCTCCTCACTCAGTCATTCTGGAGGTTCACAGCCCTACAGCATGGGGAAGGATGTACTGGATGCAGCTGGTGGTGACACTGGCCCTTGCATTGCCAGCTGGAGGGCCAGCATGGCCTCCTCCCTGGCAGCATCCAGGTGGGGGTGGAGGGAGGACGTGGGCCAGGGAGATGCGCTGCTCCTATGCGGGGCTTTGTGAGGTCCACACACGCTGACTCCACTTCCCAGCCAGGCTGCGTTTCTCTCAGTCGGGGCAGCAGGAGCGCTGGTGGTAGTGGTGGGCGTACACAGGAGTAAGTGATGCCATGGGATGCCAGAAACAGGAGCCACTCAGAACAGTGGTGAGTCATATTGGCCTCTCCCATTTCTCCCTGAGGAAGGAAGGAAGGAAGGAAGGAAGGAAGGAAGGAAGGAAGGAAGGAAGGAAGGAAGGAAGGAAGACACCTTCACAGAGGTTCTGCTCTCAGAAATCAGAAATCTCCAAGTATTTGAGCCTTTCCCCGTTATCTGTTATGGTGACTCCTCTGTTCTTTTGCTTTGAGGGTTTGAGAGCGAGCAAATCTGTTGCCTGTCATGAAGATATTTTAGAGTTCCAGAATAGGTAAATCCCTCCTCCTCCACACCTGTTCTAAGCACCCCTGGACCATTTCTGTAACCCTTACAGGGCTGGGTAGCTGTGCGGCCACAGGGCTCAGCACAGGTGCTTTGAAACTGCTCCCTGATTTGGTTTGGTCCTGGAATAGGGTACATTTTTTCAGGGCACTGGCCTCTGTCCATCTCCGGGTCTGTCCTGCACTTAGCCCGGATCAGAGGAGGTGGGAGGTGGGCTCAGGGGCCAGTGGCATCAGGTGCAGGGGCCCCAGGCTCCTCCTGTGCGACTGACAGGCCAGGAGCATCATGCCAGGGGCCACAGGGCACACTCACCAGTGGCTCACCAGTAACTCCTGTCATTACCCTGCTTTTAGTATTAGAGGCCAAAGGTCAGAGGAGGAGGGAGGAAAGCCTGGGAGCTCTGGGACGCGGTGAGAGCGTCCTGGGAGATGGCTGAAGAGGCGTGGGTGGGTCGCTTCTCTGGCTTGGTTCTCTGGGTGGGTTGGTCCTTGCGGCCCCCGTTCTGCTCCTGTGCTCCCTTCCTTCACCCCCAGGCCGGCCCCTTTCAGCCTGGAAGCAGCCCCCCTGCCCTGCCCCCCTCTCCCTCTCTACCTGCTCAGAAACCCATCTCCTGCTGTTCCTTCTGATGACTTCTCCTTAGCTGCCACGAAGAAGTGCTCATATCAGCAAACAGATGGCGGCTGAGGCATGTAGCATAAAATATATTTATCAAGGCAAACAGCTGTAGCCCATTTCATTCCGCAGATTTCTATTAAAAGTTCTCCAGAGCTACAAGGCGCTGGGAGGCGGCAATCGGAAGGCGGCCCGGGGCGCGCTTTGTGCGACTCTGCCCCCATCCCTTCTCCGCGGGGCCGAGGAGACCGCGGGCGGTCGCCCCTGTTCTTCTGCGCCCGTTTCAGTTAAGGCGCCACCATCGCGGCGGCAGCCTCGCCTCTCCAGCCTCTCCGGGGTGGGGGTGGGGGCGCTTCCGAGGCACCCCACCTTCCAGGCAGCGGGAAGGACCGTGGTGACTTGGCGCCAGCGCCAGCACCTGAGCTGGGAGGGCAGCATGGCGGCCCGGGGCACCTTGCCGTCCTCGGAGGGGCGCCGCTGTGCTGGGATCCATTCTGTTCCTGTCTCCAGCCATCGTCACGCTCTCTTTCGCACTGTTCTTCATGGGTTTTTTTTTGGTTAGTTTTCTCTGATGACCAGGAGGCTGCTGCGGCTCCCCTTTCGCTGGGGTTTGGAAGAGCACTGGCCTGGGAGTTGGGAGAGCTGGGATCTATTCCAGACGCTGCCGTTAGTTTGCCTTGAACGTGGGGAATCCATTTCATTTGTCCGGGCTCTTTGTTTCGTCTTAGAGGGGTGGGACCGGATTCAAGGAGCAAGCTCAAGTGCCTTTAGGGA
The DNA here is from genome assembly GCA_004363435.1 of Platanista minor. Lineage (NCBI taxonomy): Eukaryota > Metazoa > Chordata > Mammalia > Artiodactyla > Platanistidae > Platanista > Platanista minor. The sequence goes on from RJWK010017490.1 coordinate 4,880, forward strand.
CGAGGCAGGTCATTCAGGTGTGAAATGGCCCGGTGGAGACAGCGCCGAGGTGCCTAGCGTGCACTTTGGTGAAAGGCATTCCCCAACAAGAACACCCCAACGAGGTGGTGGCATGTTTGCCCCAGGGCCTCTGGCTGGAGACCCCCCTAGACTCTGTGTTTGTCAGCCTTCCAGCAAGCCCTAATATTCTGTATTGACTGCTACAGAATAACTATGTAGGATAATGCTGAACGCCATAGAGGGCAAATGGACATCGATAGAATGAGCTATAAGAAAACTGCTACACTTTTCATTTTTATTTTAATAGGCTTAATTTTCTTTTTTTTCTTTTTTTTTTTGTGGTACGCGGGCCTCTCACTGTTGTGGCCTCTCCCGTTGCGGAGCACAGGCTCCGGACGCGCAGGCTCAGCGGCCATGGCTCACGGGCCCAGCCGCTCCGCGACACGTGGGATCTTCCCGGACCGGGGCACGAACCCATGTCCCCTGCATCGGCAGGCGGACTCTCAACCACTGCGCCATCAGGGAAGCGCTAGGCTTAATTTTCTTAGAGCAGTTTTAAGTTCACAGCAAAATTGAGGGGAAGGTACAGAGAGCTGCATAGACCCCCTGCCCCTCTATCAACATCCCCAGCAGATGGTACATTTGTTACAATCGATGAACCTACGCTGACACATCATTATCACCTAGAGTTCAGAGTTTACTTTAGGCTCACTCTTGGTGTTGGACATCCTATGGGTTTGAACAAATGCATAATGACAAGTATCCACCAGTATAGTATCATACAGAATAGTTTCACCGCCCTAAGAATCCCCAGTGCTCCGCCTATTCATCTATTCTGCTCATCCCTTTTGCATTTTTAAAAAGGGAAGTGGAGTAAGTAACTGGAGACCTTGGTTCTTCTCCCTGTCACTGTGGGGACCACCCATCATCTTGAGGAATCAGGTGGTTTAGGGGGTCAGAAATAGGAGCCATGGAGGCAGACTGTCTGCGTTCAAAGCCTGGCTCTGCTCCTTAGTAGCTGTTTGACCTCTGACAAGTTATTTAACTATATCCCTCCATTATACCTTCAGTAGGTTATTTAAAGATACCTCCCATCTCAATTTCCTCAACTAAAAAATGTCAATCAAAGTAGCACCTATGGGCTTCCCTAGTGGTGCAGTGGTTGAGAGTCCGCCTGCCGATGCAGGGGACGTGGGTTCGTGCCCCGGTCCGGGAGGATCCCACGTGCCGCGGAGCGGCTGGTCCCGTGAGCCATGGCCTGCTGAGCCTGCGCGTCCAGAGCCTGTGCTCCGCAACGGGAGAGGCCACAGCAGTGGGAGGCCCGCGTACCTCAAAAAAAAAAAAAAAAAAAAAAAAAAAGTAGCACCTATTCATGGAGCTCTGTGGGCATAAAATTGGTCCATCTGAGTAATTCACCTGGAATTATGCCTGATGTAGAGTAAGTGCTCAATTCATGCTAATTGTTATTTACTGAGATGACCTTCCAGCTTTGTGGTATTGGCACAAAATAGGACAAGCATGCAAGGAGTGTTTTTGTGGAGCGAATATTTACCAATAGCTTGTGACTGTGACAAAGCTTATCTCCTCCAGCAAACAGATCATCTTATGGCTTTTGCTTCCAGTCAGGACATCAAACTGAATTCCTCCCATGTATGATACACTTTTACAGGCATCATCCAGTTAGATGTCTTGAAGGGAAAGAGGCAAGTAGTGCCTTCCTTATTTTACAAAGGCAGAAGCACAGGTTCAAAGAGGTTACATAATTTGTGCCAAGCCTCCCAGCTAGCAAGTATTAGTGTCAGGATCTGAGTCCAGGATATTGAATTCCCTTGACAGTGATCTCTCCACTTTACAGGACTGCTTTTCTATATGCCAGCTAGTGGTTTGTGATTATGGCTAATTAACATTGTCCATTATATCCTGGTTATAGCCAAGAGAGCTCTGTTGATTTGCAGGGTTTCTCAAACTTGCTCCAAACATGATTTCAGGTGCTTATTCGTAACCCTGATTTCTGCATCCCGATCCAAGCCTATGAATCAGGATTCCCAGAGGAGAGTCCCAGTGATCTGTGTATTTAACCAGCACCCCCCTGGTGAGTCTCATGATCAGGATAGTTTGAGAAACAAACCTTGGGCCAGAGGATTCCGCCAAGAGTCCCCATCAGTCAGCTTTGCACCTGGTCTGACATTGGACTAGCTGTCTGGGAATATATAATAAGGTCATGAACGGTAGGCAGAAGGGCATGTCTAGCTTGAGGGACCAGGAGAATAAACAAAGTCTAGGGTTTATTAATTCAGTTCGCCAAATAGGTATTGAGTTATTATTTATGAACAAGGTATCTTGGTAGGTCCTGCATATTGGGTCAGGAATGTCCTTATGGAAAACAAAAGAGCCAGTTGTCAGAGATGCAGAGCATTTAGTGATTTAAAACAAGGGATGCAGTCCCTTGCCTGACCTACTTTCAAGGGAAGGTACTGACAACAGGTGAAGATATTATATCTCAATGTCTGTTAGATTACGTCCAATCAAGCATTGCAATTAGCTTTAAGCTATTTTTTTGGTCAGTGAGTCTTTGGGAATATGCACAGAATACAGGGCGATGTGCCAGGAGCTAGGTGTGCAGAGGGAAGGTTGTGCCAGCCTCAAGCAGCCTTCAGTTCAGAGGTGAGGACACAGTTGGAATATGTCATTGCAACATGTAATTCAGGACAATTATGATTCCATAATTACAGCACTACAGGTAATGGCTAGTCCCCTTCAGTTAATGGCATACTGATACTTCGGGAGACACCGTAGTCTCCACACTCACAGTTACCCAGCCACTAGTGCTTTCCTCCTTCTGCCCTTTTGCTCACACCATTTTTATTTGGCAACTATTCCCTCCTTCTCGGGCTCCACCCATGAAAATTCAACCAGTGTTTCAAGGTTCAAGTTCAATCCCACCGAAACAAAATTAGTTCTATTATTTTTAAGTAAGGCATGACCTGCCCATCCACTGGAACATCCAGTGGTTCCTCTCTCATGGTCCTATGTCCTGCCCTCCAGACTGTTTTCTGTGCTCCAAACTACTAGAAGCCTAGAGCTGGTCTTACTTCATTTCTGATGCTAAACAGGCTTTGTAAAAAATGCATGCATTAATCATAAGATGAATCAGTCCCAAAGCACGTGGAAAACTCAGTTCAACTTCTTTCACTATCAAATATACACCTTAAATCTCAACCCAAGGTATCCTAAGGAAGTAATCAGAGGTACATACCAAGTCAAGGCTGTTAATTGCAGCAATATTTACATAGGGATAGAAACACAACTGGAACTAGCATAAATATTCAAAAGAAAGTGTTCAATACATTATAGTACATCCATTAAAAGTGATGTTCCTAAAATGTATGATATAGAAAAATGCTCAAGAAATTATAATACAGTATTAAAAATGCTGAGTTACAAAAGTATTTATATTTTCTGATCCCACATGTGCGTGAATATACACAATTGATGTGAAGGCTGGAAGGAAAGGCATTAACAGGGTTCATCACTGACTGATCAAATTACCTATGAGTTTCCCCTCTGTTATACTTTTCTGTTGCCCAATTTTGTGCAAGAACAGTATTATTTCATGATTTAAAAACATGTTTTTCGGGCTTCCCTGGTGGCGCAGTGGTTGAGGGTCCACCTGCCGATGCAGGGGATGCAGGTTCGTGCCCCAGTCCGGGAGGGTCCCGTGTGCCGCGGAGCGAATGGGCCCGTGAGCCGTGGCCGCTGAGCCTGCGCGTCCGGAGCCTGTGTTCCGCGGCGGGAGAGGCCGCAGCAGTGAGAGGCCCGCGTACCGCAAAAAACAAAACAAAACAAAAAACCCCCATGTTTTTCAGGTCAGTGCGATTGAAAGCACATCCCATTGAATTTATGGTGACTGCAAAGTGGGACAGCCCATTCACCCTGGGACAGAGCCCAGAATACACACAGAGAGGAGCTTTGCAGCTTTCCCTGCCCCAGGCTAGGCAAGAGGGCACCACTTGCTTCTATTTCTCATGGGCCGGGTTCCCTGTTATTTCCATATGGATTGCTCCATTATCTGCTGCTCATTCAGCCTTCAGGGCAGATACACACCACCTCCCCATTCTTTATTTATTAAGGAATGGTTGGAGAAAGGGAGGAAGAGAGAGAGAGAGAGAGAGAGAGAGAGAGAGAGAGAGAGAGAGGGAACCAACATCTTTCCCCTCACAGGACTGCAATAAAGGAGCATATGTATCAACGAAAAAAATTCCTTGGCAACAAAAGCTTTTTAATTGAACACAGCCTCTTCAGCCAATTTATGTAAATTCTATCCCAATTTTGGGCATCTATTTTGAGCACAGAGAGAAGTGGTATGAATCTTGCCCTAAAACTGTGCTCAACAGCAGGGGTGATGCCATATGGATGTCACGTTATGGGAGCCTGTCACCTGCTAACCGGGATGAGAAATTACAGGTTATAATCGCCTTCCCGCTGCCTGAGCAGCCCTGGTGGGTGGGGATTGCTTGGGGCATCAAGGTTTGGTTTGACAACGTAACACTTGCCTGGGGCTTTGTAGCCACAGGTGTCTGGGAAGTTGCAGGGTGAAGGCTAAGGGGAGCAGCGGCCTCTGCATGGGGGGAAATGCTTACTTCTACGCCCAGAGGAGCTGGATTTCCCTCTCTTCAGCTTGTGAGAATCTGGCTTATCCTGTAAAACTTCCCAGTTGAAAGTCAATGGGTGGCCCTTTGGTGGTTAGACCGACCTTGAGCAATTGTCTCCCCTGGAAGTTGGGAAGTGGGAGGAGAACCGTGTCCCTATTAGTGGAGAAGATGGGGAAAGAGATCCAGGAGACCTGTGGACCACTCTGAGCAGCTTCATCTGCGGGGAGCTCTGAGCACAGGCAACCCCTGCCTAGGCGTCTTAGGAGAAGGGTGAGTTTTGTCATGGGGTCCTTTCTTCCTTCCTTTCCCTCTTCCTTTTACCAAAAATACTCGTTGAACACTTATTGTGTTCTAGGCACCAAGATGTTTATTTCGGATAAAAGAAATGAAGGAGGCATGCCTGACTTCAAGGAATTTATAGTCTAATGAAGAAAGCAAACAGCCATATCAATAGTTATGCTAGATTGGTATGTTCATATGGACATTCGCAGGGCACTGTGGGAATACAGAAATGAGATACTTAAGTCAAATTATCAACTCCAAACAATAGTAAAAGAGCTTCAGCGATGGCTTATAAGATTCTCTGTGTGTGCATGCATATGTGTGTGTGTGTGTGTGTGTGTGTGTGTGTGTGTATGAGAGAGAGAAAAAAAGAATGGAGGAAAAATAGTAATTCGTACAATACATTCTTTGTGTAATGTATCACTTGCTGGAGAAGCCATCTGTGATACTTCCTGCTTTCAAAGTTGTTTTGAGGAAAAACTGAGGAAATGTATGTAAAGTATTTATCACAATGCCTGGCTCATAAAAATTCTCAAAAATAGTAGTCACGGTAGTGGTCATAGTAGTAATACCATTATTTCTTATACACAGTTTAATTCAATGAACATTTACAAATACCTGGTATGGGCTAGCTACTGTGTTAATACTTAAAGAAACACATGGTCTAGTAAAGAATATGGACATACCAATAATTTATCAGACTATAGAATAATATGTGCAAAGAGAGAAATATGAAAAAGGTAGAGAAGTAGTAGAGGAAAGGGAATGCTTAAAATGATCGGGGTAGTCTGAAAAGGGTTTTAAAGGATGAATAGGAGTTCACCCTATGGACAAGAAGTAGGAGGTAAGGCCGTGGCAGGTGAAGGCATTAATCAACATAGTATATCGAAGAAATTTCCAGAGAGTAGATGAGAATAGTTTTTGAGGATGGAAAGCCTGTTAGCAATGGAATACTGTTTTTAACAAATTACTTGGCAGTAAGGAGCCACAGAATGCATACTTCTGTTTTCAGGCTCATCCATCTGCATTGTACTTTTTCTAAATTTGTGTCCCCAACAGGGTTGTGAGCTCCTTGAATGAAGACATGTTTCTTATTATTCTTTTTACCTCTAGTACCTAACATATACTACGTACTCAATATTTGTTGAATGGTGGATCAATTAAAATTAATTCCTAAAAGGAATCCCAGACTTTTCACTACATCTGCTTGGCATTTCACAGAGTTGGGTGCCCCTCCCAGGGTTATTCACTGAGTATGTTGAGTAGCTGTTCTCCACGCCTGAAGAGAAGGGGGCAAGGCTGAGATGCTTTAGCTGCTCTGGGGAGACTGTCCATTTCCTCTCTGGTCATCATTTAATAAGGTTTTCTGGGGTACCAAAACGAGTTGATTGAAGGTGGCGGAGGGATCATTTTCTCAACGTTATTTTTGTTCTTGTTTCTTACAGATGTGTTCTTGTTTCTTACAGATGAAGGACAGTTTACTGAAAGGGTTGAGTTGGGGATTAATTCTAACTGGAATGGCTGTTAGGAAATGGATCTGGAGGCTTCGATGAAAGTTAGTTTTTCAGTGGGTAAATATGGGATTGAAACCAAATGGGATAGGCTTTTAGTCTTGCCAGCTTTGACAAATGGTACCCTGCAGAGCCCAAGGGGAGGTGCAGAGGGTGGGTCCCCTGCTCTGCTCAGGCAGAGGTCAGTTTGGGCGACCTTTCTCACATACCCTTGAAGAGTGGGAATTTGAGAGACTGCTCTTCCCATCTCACAGGGGAGGTTTCTGGGCTTTAGAGGAGGTCCCCAAGACAGCCCATGGATTCCTCCCATAGGGTCTAAGCATCCGGAGAGCAGAGAGGACGTAGGTCTTCATTACCCACTGTTATGTCTCCAGTCCTGGCTCAGTCCCTGGTACAGAGGAGGTGCCCCCTAAGTATTCATTGGATTGAATGGATAAAAACAGTGAACACTTGTAGTGAACTTACACTGTGCCAGACACTGTTCTCAGGGCTCTGAATGTACTAATTCATTTCATCTTCACAACAAACCTATGAGGTGGGTGCTATAAATGCCAATGTGGTGATAGTAGATGAAGCCATCTGATCATCGTCTGAGTGACGGTGGTGGTGCCTGTGACCTGGGGCTTTCTCTTTGGGTGAATAAAGGACACCTGTGGTGGAGGTGACATCTTTATGGCTGCTCCCTGACTCTACACTTGGTAAGTAGAGAGTGTTATGTAACCCTCTAGGTGATCTGGGCCAGACAGGGAAAAGTTTATGACAGCCATTTACACAGCTGCAGCAGAAGCCGAGCAAGTCTCAGGCTCCCTGTTGCATGATCACATCGATGGTAAACAGCCTCCTTTCCTTGAAAACGAAGGCTTCTCTGAGCTGAGCCCTGGGGCTGAGTGTGTTCAGGAGCCTCTGGGGAAGGCAGGTCACCCTAGACTGTTCATGCAAATACAGCTGCGATCCCCAGCAGAGAGTGGTCTCTTAGTAGCAACTGCTGTGCCAGCAGCTGATCAATCTCGTGTGTAGTGATGGGAGGGTGTCAGTTGTGTCTCCTCCTCCAGGATAAGCTCTTCACTGGACTTGGGAGACAGAGATGGACTGCTCTCTGGGCAGGGGGCTGGGAGAAAATGCAGGCTCTGGGTCTCGCACCTGCTTCCCTCTCCCCAGGAGACCTATGGAGCTCAGGGAGACTCGAACCATTGTTGTTTGGCACGAATGTTTTCTCCCTGTGGCTCATGTCACTACCATGACCTTACCTTGGGGGAGAGCAGAAATGCACTGACAGCTTTTGACGATCTAAACCCAAGGAGGGAAGCAGAGGTGTGTGTTATCCAAGAGTGGGCAACCCAAGACCAATGTTGACTTTGAGATGCAGTAGCTGTTTTATTTCACATATATGGCACAGAAATTTAGACATGGATAGGACCATAGAGGTAATTTATTCCCAAATCCTTATTTTATAATGGAGAAAGGAGGAGTGAGGAAGGAGCTGATATGATGACGTTTCATTAGGTAGTAGCTGACTCCCAGTCCTTTGCTCATTCCATTAAACTATAATGTTTTCCAGATATAAACAAATGTGTGTACAGCAAACTTATTCAGAGTCACTGCCCTAGATGATTAGGATGAAGATTTCCCATATTCTTCAGCTGGAAGAACCTAGAAGTCTGCATTTCCCTTGTACGGGAAACGGAGTGAGCTGTGTTAAGAAGGGATCTGGACCCTAAAGCATTGGGGACCCATGGAGATTTTTATGGACATCATCCCATTTGAGTTTCAGAAAGATCACTAACTGCCCCACAAGATTTCTGCAGGAATAGTCACAGCCTAACCGCGAACCTGTTTCAGATTACAGCTGAGCAAGAAACCAAAATAATATACAGGCAGCTAATTAACTGCGTTTTCCAAATCCCCTTCCTAGATGTTTCTACCTGAGCCCTCACATTCCTTCCCAGTCACATCACAGACACTAAGCCCAGTCTGAGAACCACACTAGAAGCCCCAGGTTGGAACGGGAAAGACCAGGAAGATGGGAAACTACATGGTGGACATTTATATCTCCATGGCTCTCCTTGCTGCTGGCTTAGGGAGCCTAAATGTACTGATTCACAGGCGAGGACTTCTCACATCTGGGCTCTCATCCATCCTACCGGGGACAGTCCCGTTGGCCTACTAGCTGGAGGTACATCTGCATCTCTGCTTAACTGAATTCTCATGCTTTTAAAAATATATTTTTGTACTGTTGCCTGGAGGCATTCAGCGAAAACAATGATATCGGGAAAGGGACTAGGAGACATTCACATGCTGACTCTTTGGGTGAGTTTCATCATTGTTCTCAGGTCAGTGGAGAGTTAGCTGGGAGTGAGCTGTGCCGGGGGCACACCCTTTAGCAGACACCTGTGGACTCACACGCTGGCAGCTAACCCCCTCTAGTGTCGATGAAAATGGATTATTTGCAGCTGTGAGAAGAGAACCTGCAGGCTCGGGTGGTGAGACTCTCAGTGGGCTCCCTACCCCCATGCTCCGTCTCCTGTATCTCAGGTCGCAGGAGTGAGACCTGAAGTTCAGGGTCTCTTCATTCTGTGCTCTGTGCTGACTCTGCTACGCGCTTGCTAACTTGCCCCTGATGCTTCCCCGCACCCGAGGTCTCCCTCTCCCCCTGTCCTGTTGTGCTCATTCCTATTCCCACATTTTGTCCACGCCGCTCTCTCTGTTCAGAATGCCCTCCTCACTACAACTCCGGTTCCTGAGTTCCACATTGAGTTTCACCTCTGCTTTGCTGCTTTGCCTGCCTCCCCCACTATAAGTTCTTCCCTTGAAACCCTGCAGCGTTCAACACACCGACATCTTATGTTTGGGATATGCCACCTTGTGCTTTTATTTAGCTTTTTACGGCTGCATAAACTCTTCGAGGGCGGGATGTTGACCAGTGTCCTGCATGTAGCAGATGCCCCAGTCTTGTTTATCCCGCAGGGCCAACATCCTGCTGGAACCTTCCCTTAAACCCTTGGGATAGAAGCATCTTAGAAAGTGGCCTCTCTTACCCACACCTGCCCCCAGCTTGGTGTCCCCTGTCACCGCAAACCCAAATCTTCTCTGCAACTTTCCAGAAAATTCTGAGTTACCAGCATTATCAAACTTGGGGTGAACACTATGGCTTGACCTAAAGAATTCCAGCCTCGTCTCAAAACTGTTTTCAGTTGTGAGGAACACGCAGCTAGAGTGACAGTAAAAGGGTGGTGACTGTCTTTTAAAAAATTTATTTCTTTAAAAAATGTTATTGGAGTTGATTTACAATGTTGTGTTAGTTTAAGGTGTACAGCAAAGTGATTCAGTTATACACGTACTTATTCCTTTTTAGATTCTTTTCTCATATAGGTTATCACAGAATACTGAGTAGAGTTCCCTGTGTTCTACAGTAGGTCTTCGCTGGTTATCTATCTTATACATAGGAATGTGTGTATGTTCATCCCAAGCTCCTGATTTATTTCCCCTCCCCAGCGTTTCCCCTTTGGTAACCATAAGTTTGTTTTCGATATCTGTAAGTCTGTTTCTGTTTTGTAAATAAGTTTATTTGTATCATTTTTAAAAAATTACATTTCACATATGAGAGAGAGACAGAGGAATGGATAAAGAAGATGTGGTACATATATACAATGGAATATTACTCAGCCATAAGAAAGAGTGAAATAATGCCATTTGCAGCAACATGGATGGACCTAGAGATTGTCACACTGATTCAATAAGTCAGAAAGAGAAAGGGTGGTGACTGTCTTTAGAGCTCTGTCGCATGGTCATGCATTGTTCTATGCTGTGTCCATCCACATTCCTTCTGAGAAATAAAACAAGGGAACAGTGATAACAGCATAGCTCTTGTTAGAGAGAAACTCTCCAGGCCCAGCACCTCAGTAGATGGTTTGGATCCATTACACAGATGTGCAGCCACGTGCTGACTGCATTTCAGGAGACAGCCTTGGGACTACAGAAGTCAAGAAACCGAGTTTGGAATTCATCTGGCCATCACCAGTACTTACTGGAGCCTGAGCTTTCGCCCATCCTGTTTTGCTAATCAACAGAGGTTAATTCAAAGTCATAAGAGCAACTCTTTGAAGTGGAGGATTGTCTGAGGTGGAGATTATAGACTTGAGTTTCTAATGAGCCCTAATGGAGCCCGTCTTCTTGGTAAGACGTAGAGTGACCCTTCCAGAACTCTCCACTCAAACCTCTACGAAGCTGCCAGCCGTAGCGATAGAAGCAGATCTAAACATGTTTCCTTGATACCTTTTGTCCAATAAATGCCCTCACTCCCTCCTTCCGCCTAAGGCCTCTCCTCCACTTGAACTCCCTCTAATTCCTTCTTGCCAGATTTAACAATGTCACTCTGGACCCGTCTCTCAGGAAACAGAAGTCAGTTAAGGGGATGGTGCAGTGTCCCACTGCCTGCAGAACCTCCTCAGCTGAATCCCAAAGAAAGCTCAGTGGCTGATGGGAAAGTGATTTATAATCCCAAACACAGTTTCTTCCACTGTTGGTTCTGGTTTCCTGCATCACAAATTGCTTTGCATATTAGCATTACATTGATGACATTCAAAACAGGTGCATCTGCCTATAGAACAGCTGCCGAGACCCACTGAAAGCTCCGAGACCCACTGAAAGCTCCGAGACCCACTGAAAGCTCCGAGCTGAGACCCCGGGTGTGTGAACCCTTCTTCTGATAAGCTTCAGAGCAGGTAAAATCATCATTAAAGGAACATTGACTTGTAAGTACGTGCAGGAGTCTAGTCATTGCATCTAGCCACAAAGAAAAGCGAGGCAGCGGCGGCCGAGGGAATCTTCTTTCAAAATGTATTCAACAGAACAACAGAAAAGAAATTGCCATCTCAGGTGAGTGGCATGACACAGTTTTAAGAGGCCAGGAAATCAGACTGTATTTGTATTCTCCTGGAATCTGGGGTCGTAGCCTGGAGCTGGTGCCTCAGAGGCAGCGTGGCTGGGAAGGCCAGGGAGAGGCAGGGCAGAAGGTCCTCCTGTAGAAAAAGGGAGTAAGAACTTGTACTGGGGGAAAACTAGAACGCAAAGAAGCCCTGGGACATCAGACTTGGAGCCACTTAGCCAGCGCTGGACCCCAAAGTGTCACCACTCATGATGCTGGATCCTGAAAAGTCATTGTGGAGATTTCTTCCATTTAAAACAAAATGACCTAAACAAGTTCACAAAGCCAAGCTGGAACTCAGAAGCAGGGTAAAACTTCCAAGTGGTCCTGGGTGTGACCTCCCCATGCAATTCAGACTCCTACTTTAATCCCTGAGCTATCACTTACTGGGTACCTACAATATGCCAGGTGCCGAGGGCATAGCTTAATCCCCGCTACAGTCACATTTGACCGTAGACATGTCGTTTTACGAGTGAGCAAGCTAAGGATCCGGACAGTTATCACCTGGCTCAAATCAGACAGCTTGAAAGAGGCAAAGTCAGGATTTGAACACAAACTGCCAACTCTCCAATCAAAGGGCTTAACCCTCTTTTTTTTTTTTTTTTTCTAGAATAACATGGAATGTATTTCAGAGCCGTAGCAAAACAAGAAAACAGGGCATGGACAAATCCACCTGCATAACCCCCTACCGTTTTCTTTGCTGTATATAAACAGCAAAATGATACGGCAAAAATAATGGGAAAAAAATTAGATGTTCTCTCACAACCAAATTTTTCCAACTTTAACAGCTTTGTCGAGGTATGACTGACAAATACTAAAGGGGATGTGTGTAAAGCAACATGTAAACCATGGGCGGGTGTGACCGTCCTACAGTGAGTGCACCACCACAAGGTGGGTTCAGATCCAGTTGCTCAGCTATCCTCACACCTTCTTGGTTTTCTGCACTGTCCTTGAGGAAAGGGACTGGAATGGGGAGGCCTGCAGAACTAAAGCCCCGGGGTCTGGGGACAGACACTGTGCTTCACTCTCTCTCCTGTGCTTCCTGCTGCCCTCCCGTCTTCCTTGGTGGAGTGCAGGGTCTTCAAGGTGGGAAGTGCTGCAGGGTCACCTGGTCCAGGCCCTGTATTTCACAGATGAGGAAGCTAAGGCCCAGAGAGAGAAACAGAATGACAAACCAGCTCTGCTGACTCGAGGAGGAATCTTTTACTACAGCCTCCTCATATGTCTACCCTGCCAAACTTTGCCTTGTTTCTTTCTTTGGTGGGTGTGGATGGTTGGGAGAAGGTGTCACTTCTCTTCAAGAGAAGAGGACCTGAGTGGGTCTCTGGGGTCCCCCAGCCTGGCCCTGGGAATGATGGAGCACAGGCATCCTGGTAGAGGGCCTCAGCAAGGTTCCCGCAGGCAGGGAGAGCCTTGGAGGGACGGGTCTCAGGAAATGAAGAAGTCAGGGGCTCCCCACAAACTCGGGCACTGAGAGAAAGGAGGAGAACCTAGCTCGAATGGTCAATACCCACTTTAAAGCCCACTAGCTGCACCGGGCTGTGGGCACTCTGCCTCCAGGCCAGTCAGACACAAAAATGTGCCCTTCAGAGAGTCTCAAAGATGTTACCATGCATGCAAGAAGGCAAGACATCTGCATGTAAGAAAGAAACGAACAGCACTTTGGTGGGGAGTACGTGGCATTGAGAAAGCTCTGAGTGACCACAGAGGGGAGGGGGTCTCCTAGGAGCTCCCTGTGGTCGGGGATCCCCGGGGTGGCATCATGGACGGGTGGGGCTTAGGAAGATCTCCATGGGACCCCATGTGCATTCTAACAGTCAGAAAATGCGGCTGAGGGGGCCTGACCTGGCCATCTCTCTGACACCACATTCCATAGTTGTCACCAGAGGAGTTCAGTGTGATCCCAGCTCCCGTTTAGATAGGGACTCTCCCCCATCGCTGTACAAGACTTGCACTGCATGCCGTGGTGTTGCTGGATCGATTTTCCACTCCTCCGTGTCTCTGAGTCCCATCCTTATAACCACATTGTGCAAGGCTTGGGGTTCAGAAGCCTCTTTAGCATCCATTGCAATAGGACGCACAAGCTCGTGTCAGTATTATTATTACAACAGTCCAAGAAGTTAAGGTCAGGTACCCTGACTAGTAAAAGATGAAGCTGGCCTGAAACTCACATCTCCTGGGCCCTGCGTGAGACCATATACCGTCTCTTTGCTCTAGTCCTCTGTGCTGATCACACCCTCCATATCATGAGATCAGGTGAAACCTGAGTCAGGCTCTCAGGTGACAGACTAGTCCGAGCAACAGACTGGGATGGGGACGGGGGACCAAGCACATGCTTGCTTCCTCAGCGGCCCCCACGCACGCGCCTACCAAAAGCCCACTAGACAGGCGGTGTCACTGGGGAGCACAGAGGGTTTTAATCAAGGAGCTGAAGTAGATTTGCTTTTCCAATAAAATCCCCACATTAATTAGTGTCATTTGAAAAATGGCCCGTTGCATACTTGCTTCTGCGGGAGCCTCAGCTGGCGACCTGGGAGGCTGGGATGCAGCCTTCATTCCTGCGGGCTGAGCCGGCCCTGCTCTAGGAAAAAATGTAATTTTGCTTCAAAACCTTGGGGAGGTCTCAAGGTCTCTCTGATGGAGAGGAAAACAAAAAGAGAAGATGGTGTACAAATTTCCTCCTCCCTGGTGCCTTGGCCCCGTGGCAGTAATTACACAGATTAGAAGTCAGGTTTAAAAAATCAGCTTTCTCGGGGCCCCGCCTCGTACCCGGCTGGGCTCCCGTTCACGCGCCTGACAAACAAATGCAGGCTGGGGCCCCGCCTGGCTCACCCCATTGGCCCCTCATGGTGGCAACTCTTCCAGACTGAACACATTCAGCCTCTGAGCCACCCTGGACTCTCTTCCTGACCCCTTCCCCAGGGGCTGGATGCAACCTCTTGGGGACTTCTAAACGAGAAGAGCAAGATAGCAATTTGGGGTCTGGGGGAGCAGTTGTCCCAATAGTCCTCGCTGGAAATTAAGTCCTGTTATTGTTCTCATTTTAGAAATGAGGAAATTGAGTCCCAGAGAAGTTAAGGAATCTGCCCAAAGACACACAGGTCCTCGTGGTGGGGCTGAGATTAGACTGTGACTGGCCCCCTTTTAGGGTGCACTTATCTTATCCCTTGTCCCATTTCTGCTCCTTTTCTGACCCTAAATGGATTCCCCCCGGGGTCCTGAACCCCCTGGTCTTCCCCTTTGACCTCCTACCTTGTCAGGAATCAGCATTTTAAATCTTCCCCCTTCCGGTCTCTGGATATCACCCCCTGAGGCCCTGCTAGAGGTTGACAGAGCAGAGCAGTGGCTGTCAAGCAGGGGTCCCCATCCCCCATCACTGGAAGCACAGTCGCGGGGCAAGGGTGGCAGGCTGAGTGGGCAGAGGCTGATACACAGCACCATATCCCACTGCTTTCTACAATATGCTTCACGTGAGATCGTGTTTATCTCACTACTAAGAGCAAATGTAAAAAAAAAAAAAATGCAATAGAGCACCTGTGAATTAACCTAGGCTGTATCATTAATGTGGGACCCCCTCCCAAAGAACACTTCCCTTTTAGTGGAGACCTTCGCCTTAATGAGCTAGGCTGAATAGAAGTTGCATCTGTGAATTTCACATACCGTGGTGACTCCCATAGTGTGTGATACTCATGGTTGTGGGAAGATTGGGGGAATCCTGCAAATTTCCCTGTCCATCCTGGATGGGCAGAAGGCACCTACTGGGGGCGATGCAGGTGAACAGCTTTCTTCTCTGTCACAAGCTTCAGCCTCTGTTCCCTGTCCTCAGGCTTTCTGCGGGGGGGCTCTGGGTACATATCTGCTTATCTCTCTCTCTCTCTCTCCTCTACCCCAAGCAACCTCCTATAGGCATCTGAGCTCTGCCTCTCCACCTTGTCAAACAAGAAAGTGGCACCCATGTGATTATGACATCCTGGGAGTAATTTTAACTGTAAGTCATTATTCTAAAAAAAACAGTGCTATCCCCATTTTCCGGCACAAAGAGATGATTCTCAGTAGCCTGAACTCACTGCCAAACATGCCAGGAGAAACAAAAAGGTGCTAATGCAACAGAGCCCAGAAATAGAAAATAAGATTAGAGGCAATGCTTGAGATTTCAAACTGTGGTGGGTGGGAAAAATAGCATAGGGTTTGGTTACCAGCAGAACCGTCAGACGAAAAGCCTCCGAGGTCATTACGACTGGAACCTTGGGCTTCCCTGGTGGCGCAGTGGTTGAGAGTTCGCCTGCCGATGCAGGGGACGCAGGTTCGTGCCCCGGTCCGGTAAGATCCCACATGCCGCGGGGCGGCTGGGCCCGTGAGCCATGGCCGCTGAGCCTGCGCGTCCGGAGCCTGTGCTCCGCAACGGGAGAGGCCCGCGTACCGCAAAAAAAAAAAAAAAAAAAAAAAAGACTGGAACCTTCATTAAGCCGAGTGGATAAAATTAAATGGTGTTTGGTGAGGACTTAATTTTTCCTGGAGGTTTGCTGTCTCTGAAGGGTCGTTGAGGCCGGCAGGGAGGCCATGCAGAGTAGCCTGCCCTGGGGTGGGTGGCAGGATATTGGAGTTCTTCTTTGTCATCGTTTCCTTGGTGAGCCCGCTGAGTACGGGCGCGGGTAGACAGCCTGCTCAGTGCCCAGCTGCTGCAGTGACCCTGAGTCATGTCCAGTGAGACAGCACGGAGCCTCCAGGGACCTGCTGCCCTGTGAACCAATCACAGCTCAGACGGAGCACGGGGGTGGGGCCAGGGGCAGAGGACGAAGGACCATAACTGGCCAGGGAGCCTTTGGAGGTGATGAGAGTTCGGAGGTCACTCCAGGCGCCCAGAGCAGAGCCCAGAGGATACAGGTGGAAACACACACACACAGGCCTGGCTTTCGGCAAAGCTGGGAAGCCGGCAATGGTAGCGTTTGGTGGCTTCTCACCACTGCCTTGAGGGGTCCTCGCCTACCCCTCCTGCCCCTCATCCGAGCGGTGCCTTTGTATCAGCTGGTTGTGTCACAAGAAATCGAATACATAAATTCCCTTGATGTTGTTAAATGATTAGAATTTAAAAGTGTTAAACAGTTCTCCCAGGAATGATTATAGTTTTAGAGCAAGCTTTTTTCCCCCTATTTTTTTATTGTGATAAAATACATGGAACATAAAATTTACCATCTTAACCATTTTTTAGTGTAGAATTCAGGGGCATTAAGCACACATTCATATTGCTGTGCAATCATCACCATCTTCCATCCACACGACTCTTTCCATCTTGAAACTCTGTACCTACTAAACAATAACTCCTGATTCCTCCCTCCTCCCAGCCCTTGGCAACCACCCTTCTACTTTCTGTCTCTATGCATCTGATGACTCTAGGTACCTCATAGAAGTGGAATCTTATATGAGTCTTTCTGTGTCTGGCTTATTTCATTTAACATAATGTCCTCAAGTTTCATCCATGTTGTAGCATGTGTCAGAATTTCCTTCCTTTTTAAGTTTGAATAACACTCCATGGTGTGTATATACCACATTCTGAAGCTAAAAAGGACCTACAGTCCCAAAGGAATATGTTCTAAATGACGGGATGCAGGTGCTGTGCTTGGTCCCTGAGGAGCTGGCCTTTTCTCTAAACTCTGATCCAGAGCCTGGGGTCAGCAATGGGGCCTTGGAGTCCCATCCTGACACGTGTGAGATTCTTGAAGGGACACAAGGAGTCAAGTTTGCCTGTGTCATGCTGCAGACCAGCTTGCTTTGGAGGCTCCATGTTCTGGGACTTTCAGGAGGTTTGCGAGAGTCAAATCAATCAAAACAAGGAGCCTTCTCTTCATCTGGGTGACGGTGAGGTTCCAGAGAGGATGAACTTGGATTCTGCCCACTTGGAGAAGCAGAGATCTAGAGAGTCTGTGACGTCTGCAGGGTCACCATGTAGACGCCGGAAGGATCAAGCCTGTTGGAGCCGAAGACCACCAGTCCTACCCAGGGTCTCCAGGTGACACGTGTTCTAGAATTTTAATAGTGTAAATGAAATAACGTCCTTCAAATGAAGAGCCAGTGGTCTGGTTTTATTGCTTCAAGCCTTTCAAACCCAGCACCCACAGATACGGACAGCGTCCTAAGCCGTGCTACTTAAAGTGTGATCCTGAACGAGCAGCATCGGCCTCACCTGGGAGAGTGAAAAATGCAGACTCACAGGCCCCACCTCAGACTTGCATCTGGATTTCAATACGTCCTCCTGGTGATGTTTACATTAATGCCCTAGAAGTATCAGCCTAAAGCCCTGGATTAAACCTAAAGGAGATGGAGGCCAAGGTGGGGCTCCCTTGGGCCTCAGTTAACTTCTTCCCTGGAGAGCGAGTAATAGCACCTGTGCTGCTTTTCTCCACTATGCTTAGAAGATCAAACGACACAGTAAATGGAAAAGCGCTCAGTGGAGGACAGAGTGCCTGTCAACCGTTAGGCACCGTTTGCTCACTGGCAGCTGGCCAGTCCCTGCCTCTTTAGTCAGGGAGTCCTCCCCATCTCTCCAGCCAAATGAATCTGCTTCTCCGCTCTTGCCCCTATACCCTCTTTGAAACAACATCAGTTTGGGTTCCTTTCATCCAAACTGCAAAGAGTATTTGAATTCACGTTATTGCCTTTAGTGAGATTCTCTTTGCCTCCATTTTTTTTTTTTTTTTTTTGACACACATTTGCTGCGCTGCCTGGGACCTGGTGCAGAGAAGATTAGCGTGATGTTCAGCCACTGGCCATGGCTCTGAGCAGCAGAGCTTTCTGTTTATCTCTTAGAAGCAGACATCTGGATTTTATCCCAGGGGGAATTTATCAGGGTGCCCTGAATTCATTCATTCATTCATTCCCACATTCCTCCCTACTCTATGCACACACACACACACACACACACACACACAGCTCCATGCCAGCCACATTAATGTTGTTTGCTGTATATTTTCATATAGAGCCATTTTGGGATTGTCTACAGTTTGGTTTTCTTCCCTCTAAAGCACATTCTTGGGCTGGGTTTCTTCCTCCCATCAGCGACAGCTTGGGTTGGCCCCTGTCCTTGCTCTCACATCTATCTAATGCATGTGGATTTCTTCCAGTCCCCGCAGCTCTTTCATCTGGTCTGTATTCTCGGAGCAACATCAGTGTTTCCACTTTCTTTTATGCAGGTGCCCATGCTAGGGTGACTCGTGGTGTTCGGAGAAAGAGTCATTGCCCATTTGTTCAAGGAGTTCGTTTTTCTGTCTTTTTAAGCATGAATGCATGTGGGCAGGCAATTATATACACACAGCTCTCACCATGGGAACATTGTAAACTTGTGGTTGAGAGATTAATTGATATAGTGATTGATTCATATTTTTGTCATCATGAATGGCTGCATATTTGGTGAGCAAGTGTGAGCATTCAGACACCTGTATTTATTCATATATGATCATTAATCCAGTGCATGTTAAGCACTGACTGTGCAGAAGGCACGAGGTAAGTGCTCGTGTGATAAACAACTGTTGTGTGTGTGAAGATAATGGCTTCAATTTCAAGGACTTTCTGTTTTCTAAAAGAAATGAGATGCTATCATGCAACTTTAACACAAAGTTGAAATTGATAGGGTCATGAAAAAAGAAAAAAACAGATAAATGAGATCAGATGAATATAACATTGCTTTCAGCTGAAGACCAGGGATGACTTCTAGGAGGAGATGGCATTTGAGTCAGAGATTTGCGTCTGTGGAAATAGGCACTGCGCCCCAGGCCAGGAACGAAGGCACAGAGATAGAAATGGCAGTGTGCAGAGAACGGCAGGTGGTCCAGTCCGACTGAAACACTCCGGGTAGGTGAAGGGATCACTGGGTGATGTGGTCAATTTATGTTATATTGGAGGGGGGCTGTGGATGCAGATTAGGAAGCTGTTTTGTGTGTGTGTGTGTGTGTGTGTGTGTGTGTGTGTGTGTGGACTGAGTGAGTCAGGAGACATGGAAGTTTTTTGTACGGGTAAGTAAGATGATCAGAGCAGTGCTTTAGGAAGATCACTCTGGCAGGCATTTGTAAGTCAAATGAAAGATGTGGGAGACTAGAGGCATCAAAGCAGTTAAGAGGCTATTGCTGTAACCCCGAAGGCAAGTGATGGGTGTCTGAATAGGGTGGTGGCAGAGGCAGGTAAAGGAAGCATCATGGAGCCGACATTGACAAAGCTCAAAAAATGAATCAGCTGCAGAGGAAGAGGAAGGGAGATGATGAGGGTTTGGGCCCTGAGATGATGGAGGGGTCTTAATCAACACAGCTGTACACAGAGAAGCTCATTTCTTTTTTGATGAAATATAGGAGAAATGGTGAGTTTAAACTGGGATGTACTGAGTTTAAAGTTCTGGTGGGAACATTCAGTTGGAGGAGGTCACAAGCCATTGGACATTTGGAAGGGGTTCTTGGGACTGATTTCAGGACAGAATTTAAATTTGATAATCATATGTGTAGAGGTGATAATTGAAGGCTTATAAATGAAAGCAATTGCTATGAGAGAACGTACAGAGAAAGGACTAAAGGGCTGGTGGAGGTAAATCTCTACATTCAGGAAGAAAGAAGAGTAAAAGAAAAATGAGCTGTATCCCTAACTATCATGAGTACATACACCATTGAGGTTAAAATGAACATACATCCAGATTACTGGTACATTCGATTCCACATAGCTGGAGGTAAACATGAGAGGTAGTGTCTCAGTAACCAAGGGGAGAGGAACGATCAATGCACGAGGATGGATACACAGCTGGCTTTGTGGGTAAAGGTGGTATGCTCACTGGGGTGCAAGTGTGTGCGTGCCTAGGGATGTACATCCGACTGTTTGGAGGGGAAAGAATTGCATAAGCAGGGAATAGAAATCAAGTGAAATTGTTAACAGGGAGAGAGCATGCACTAAGTGGAATCATCATGTTTCAGAACATATATACATCCAGCTGAATTTTTTTTGATTGTTATGTTGATTCCTCAAACCCTTAACTTGGTTCTGAACCTTGATTAGACTCTGTCTGGCGTCCTCGCTAATATTGCTTCATTCTAGGCTCCTGGGCTTTTATTCAGTGTGGAACTGTCAGGTCACTTACTTTGCTCCAGCTTCCATCTCATGTCAACAAGACCCTTCCAGTAATTACACTCTTAATTATGAAATTCACTTTAGAAAGCTGGTCAGAGCACCGGGCTTGTTCCAGACTGTACACACCTGCAGTGGTGGGGTGGCTTGAGTGCCGTTTTGAATTCTTCCCCTCAGAGAGGAGTGGCTGCGTCCCACAATTTTCTGGGTTAGGAATCTCCTTACCTAAATTTAGTCAAATACACAGCTCACATTGAATGTAGAGAGGGTCTCTTCTGGGGATAAGAAACCAAAGGATCATTATTAGCAACAAATAGGATACTAGACTTACATTCTCAGTAAAGTTTCGTTATTTTTCTTGCCTTATATTCCATCTGATTTCTTTTCTCATTCATTCTCTCATTTTCTTAAAGTTTAGTTAACATTATACTCTCAGAGCCAAATCCCAGTGATCAATGGCTCAGGGCATGTAACTCCAGTCAACGCTTAAATGTCACGACTCCAAAGATGATGAGAACAGAGAGAGTGTGAGACCATTTCACCTATATATCTGTTGTATGCCTGTTATTCCCATAATAATTATTATTCTTTTAACAGCTTTTTATAGAGCTCACCCTCCTCTGTGTCTGCAAGAGTTCCCTTCTTTCCTCCACTCCTTCCTTCCTTCCTAATTATAAAACAGCATGTTAAAGATTCTGGTCCTGAAAAATCTCATTTCAGTTCATAGAAAAACTAAATTCAAAGAATCTTGATTTTTTTCCCTTTCAGAGACTTTTTCATGAATTCTTACCTGATTTCCCTTGTGGTATGCTTCTCTTTAAGGTATGGAACAGGTATGGTATTTCACAGCTGGCTGACTGGTAATGGAATTCTCCTATTGGAAGCGAATTTTCTGGATCCTGAACTGATTAGCAGATGCAAATCCTGCACTGCACGCCGATGAAACTAAGCCCCACACATCCATGTATCTCTAGATGGCATGTGTGCGTCATGCACACACACACACACACACACACACCATTGTCATAAAAATCCACATCTGTCCATATTACTGATACCTTCATTTATACACAATTGTAAATCCTTCACTTTGCAGTTTCAAAAATAGGCAGGCAGGAGTTACTTAATAGGATGAAAGGAGTTTTTAAGGGACCAAAGAGTAACAGGGGAGTTGGAAGTGGAGGGTACTCTTCCCCATGGAAGAAGAGGCTCCGTCATGCATGCAAGGGGGCGTGGTCTTTCCTGGGGCCTCCTTTGTGTACCCAGGTGTTCACTATCCAATGCAGTGCATGTGTCGTCTAGGCAGGAGTGGGGTTTTCTTCCAGGACCCTCCCCCAATCCCTTCTCCAACACAATTCTTTTAGCAATTCAAACCCTAAATAGGGTTCTGTTAACAATTTGGTTGTGTGGCTATTTCATCGCCTCCTGCCCTCCTTGGAAAGGTCGCTTAGCAGAAGTCAGGCCCTGGCAGCAACTTTCACAGACCCTCCGTGCTCGGAGGTGAGGGCTGATCCAGCACTTTCCCTGCCTGAGAGCTCAGCTCCCTTCCATAGGCCAGGGAAGGGGCAATGAGCCGGCTGGACAGCCTCAGCTTCTATTCCTGTCTTCATCCAGACCGATCAGTGAAAAAAATGACACAGCCAATCACGGTCTTATGGAAAGCCCTGAACATAAGAATTAAGTATATAGGGGATTTCACTTTTTCTCAAGATCATGTGCTTCTCACAGATATTCTGCTTGGGGTCCACCCCCAACTCTCCCAACCCTTCCCCCTTCAACCACCGCTGCCCTACCTCATCCTCCTTCCCTCCCCAAATAGAGGGGAGGTTTGGGGTCCAGAATGATGGGGCCTTAAAGGGCAACTTTGCTGCTGGAAGAATCCATCATGAGTGTGACCCTGCTTGCCATCTTCATCCTACATGTTTTGTTTCCCCTGTTGACTGCACACACATTTGCTCCCAGCCGGTCTGCAGTAAAACGTGGTTTGTATAAAAGGTAAAAGCACAAGGAGGAAAACCTCTCCTTCTGTACCGCTGATGCCAGGGCTGGGATTTCCAGACCTTCTTTTATGACCAAGAGTCTCTTTCATGGGCTTCCCTGGTGGCACAGTGGTTGAGAGTCCGCCTGCCGAGGCAGGGGACATGGGTTCGTGCCCAGGTCTGGGAGGATCCCACGTGCCGCGGAGCGGCTGGGCCCGTGAGCCACGGCCGCTGAGCCGGCGCGTCCGGAGCCTGTGCTCCACAACGTGAGAGGCCACAACAGCGAGAGGCCCGCGTACCGCAAAAAAAAAAACAAACAAAAAAGAGTCTCTTTCATACTTGCGACCTACCCACTATTCATAACAGTCCCCAGAAACACTCGGCACACCACCTGTTGCTCCTCAAAGGACCAATGACTCAGTGAGTCATTATTGTTATGTGGTCAACCCAAGCTAATGCACTCATTAACAGAAGCACAGAATCTTGACTGAGTGAGGTCATTTCCATTTTTCATTGTGATGGTCAGACAATAGCCACTCACATATTTTAGGGGTGATGAAAAGAGGCTAGATTTCCTTCTGCCAACAGGATGCTGAAGGGCTACAAATGCATTCTACATGAGAATGGTAAATGGATTGGAGTGTCTAGAGCTGCCATGTTAATGGTTAAGCATTAGATGGACTGATGGATGAGAGTGGACTTACTCTTTATGGCCCTGTGGGTAAGAGCACTTGGGGGTAGGGGGTATTCAGGGAGGAAGATATTTTTAAGGAAACAGTTTGAGGACCAGTGTGAGGAAGAATTTCTAATCGTTGAAACTGTTCAGAGATGGAATACTGGGGAGAATGTCCTTTCAATGAAATTATCTGAACACTGGCTGCATGGCCAATTGATAGAGACACACGAGCATCAGCTGAGTGGCTGGACTGGGGGGGCCTTACACTGTACTTCCGGTCTGGGAGTCTAACTAACCTAGCTAAAAACCACTGCATCCAGAGAATAGACACATACCTGCCACGTCTCTTTAGGGTCATCACACTCATTCCAAAATGAGGCCCAAAGATGGATTTTCATTCCTTGACATTTCAGGTCCATGGGGAACATATTCCCATAGTCAAGATTCTGATCTTTTCAAAGAAGAACTCAGAAAGTGTTTGTCAGAAAGCTGCACCAAAAATTCAGGGAGTGGAGGTGAGGCTTAATCCGGTAGGCAACAAATCATCACCTTCCCTCAGCTCTGCCTTCCAACAGGAGAGACACATGTGCTCAGCTGCAATCCAGAACAATTAGTCTGTGTTCCCTCATGTTCTCAAAGAATGACTCAAAGAAGCTCAAATAAATATTTTCAGAAAACATGGCAAAATGTATTACTTAACCCAGGGAATAGCAAACAAGTGTAATTAAAGTGAATACCCATAAATAAAGTAAATACATTAGTTAGGAAATGAATTAATTAGTCTTTAATTACTATCAATTACTAAATCACTACAGAATTACTTGTAGAATGGATTGAATCTCTTGCTCCTATTAATAATTTCCATGGCTAATTGTACGCAATTGTATTTTCTTCTATTCGGGTGCGTCTTAGTGGAGCTAATAGGGGGAAGGAACAGCACAGTGAACAATGACAGGAACACTTTTCTTTTCTGTGTTCATTAAAAAACAAAAGGGGTTTCAAAAATATCTGCCAGGTTGTCAAAAGCCAGTGCGGGTGAGAAAGGTGCACAGGAAGGAGGCTGTCCTTGTGACACAGGGCGACCTCACGGTTCCCTAGAGGGGCAGCTGCTGAGGTCTGTGGTGGGGCCTAAGGTGGAGGTGTGTACATGAGTGAGTGTGCATGCGTGTGTGTGTACAAGCATGTGTATGTGTGCATGTGTGTACTGCATGAGTGTGTTGCATGTGTATATGAGTGTGTATGTGCGCGCGCGCGCGCGTGTGTGTGTGTGTGTGTACCTGGGGAGAACGGTAGGTGGGTGGGGCTCGATGTCTGAGCTCACTTCCATCCTGCTCTGAAGAACCCGTGGGCCAGTTGGAAGATGGGAATCTCCACACACTGGACTTGCCAGGTGAGGGAACAGGTCTGACATTCACCTGGAGGCCAGAGGACACGGTCAGCTGCCTTCCGGGTGGAGGGCTCATCACTGAGGTCCTGCTCCCTAAGCTGCACAGCACTAGGTAGTGAGGGGGACAAACAGATGCGCAGACACCAGAGGTTGAGGGTGAAGGGAATTCTTTCAAGGGGGCCACTGCTGCCCACCCAGGACATTCTTGTTTTCCTGTTTGCCCAGCGCGCCCTCTCTCCTCCCTGTCCTCACTTCCTCTGTCTCCTGGGGTCATAGACCCTTAAGCCCAACTGCTTGGGTTTGATTTCAGGCTTCTCCACCTGTGTGACCTTGGTCCGGTTACATAACCTCACTAGGCCTCAGTTTCCTCATCTGTAAAGTGGGAGAATAATAGTACCTTCTCAGGGGGTTATTGTGGGAGCTCAGATCAGGACCTGACACAGAGTGATCTCTGTCTATAGTCGCTTTTATTATTACTGCTGCCACATAGTGCTTTGTGGAGCAGAGAGCCTGACGGGGAGCATACAATGTGGAGGTGAACTAGCTGGGGGTTGGAGGAGCGATTTGGGAGGGAGAGGAGGGATTGGTCCTGGAGGGATTGCTCTGCTTGCATGACAGCAGCAGGGACTCTTGCAGGACAGGCAGTGGTCATAGAGCCTGTCCTGCCCTGACCCTCCGTCCCCACGTACCTCCCCCATACCTCCCTGAGATGCCGTACGTAGGCTCTTCCTTTTCAGAAAGTGCCGCGCCCTTAGCTGGATCGGATCCTTCCCGTAAGCTCCTCTGCATCCACTTTCACAGAGGTGGCACTTGACTCCCTGGCAGGGCTGTGGTGATTCCTTCACAGAAGAGCTGTGCTCTGGTGAATGTGAGCCAAGAGAGGAAGACCACCGCCCCAGACTGTTCAACACTCACCCAATGGCTGTTAAACAAAGGCTGAGGAGGACCCTGGATGCCTTGGAGAAGCTCAACTCTTCGAGTACCACGTTGTCTCTGCACTGAACACTGCTGCCTTAGACCAAAAGCCGGAGTGACTGACACTGGGAAATGTTAATAAAAGTCTCTTTGTCCCGGAGGGCTGTTATCTTCCCTTACAGGAGCACACGGTGGTGATTCCAAGTCTTAACAAGGAAGCTGACCCCAGGCAAAATTACCAAAAGGGCGAATAGAGCCAATCTCTTGAATGTCGTCTGTGTTCCAGCTAATTTTACGCCTCATTGTGAGCGCATTCATTCATTCATTCAATGTTTATGACGCGCTGCAGATGTAACTGGATACATCCCTGCCTTTAAAGGGTTAGAGCAGGTGTGGGGTGAAAGGTCAGGGAGGCTTCCAAAGACCCGAGGATGGGTACGTAAAAGAGGGCATCATTATTACCCTTATTTATCAAGTAAAGAAACTGACCATCAGAGACAAGTGAGTTGCCTAAGATGACACAAAGCAGGGCAGACTTGTCAGAATTGAGATGGGAGTCGGTGTCTGTGCCACTCTAAGGACGTGCATGGTTCTGTCACGTGATGCTCTCTTTTGTTTGTCTCCAGCTCCCCTTGAGGCAAAATTCCCCACCTCTGACGTTTCCTTCCCCAGCTTCTGCTGCAACCCTCAGCACCTGTAGCAAGGTGGGAGATGGTCAGATGGCCTGGGTTTGGCTCCTAACTGACTATTTAGGTGTAACCCTGGATACATGACTGAACCTTTCTGAATGTGAAACACCTGCCTCAGAGCTGGGGATTAAAAACAAAGAAAGGAAGGCAGAAAGATATTGTTTGTAGAAAGCTTAGCATAGCTCCTGGTACATAGTAGTTATTCAATAGACGATAGATATTATCATTATGTGGATGCTAAGCCTCATTTTTAGTCTCAGTTGATTGTTACTAAGCCAAGCTAATGTGCTGTCTGATGAGGCATCAGCCTAAGTTACATTTGCATTTGAGCTGGAGATGCTTGAAGAGGAGAATGTATACTGCCACTAAGTGGGGGCAGCCATCCTCCCCTTTCCCTGGGAGGAAATATACAAAGGCCGCAAGGACTAGGCACACCCTTGCAGTGCGATCAGGGAAGGAGGGTGGAGATGTTTCCAAGCTTTGCAAAAAGAAAACTCAGAAATGTGACACCAGTGCCCGGGGCTGAGGTGAACTGACTTACCACCTATGCACAAGCTCGCAAGACAACCCAGGGTAACAGTTCCTGGGAAACCTGGGCTCTCATCTTCACCCCTTTTCTCCCCTCTGTGCCAACTCAGAAAGAAAAGAAGCCCCAGCAAGAAACGTGTCCTTTGAATTGTCAGACTCCAAACGTTGCCCTAAAGCATGGCCATCCCCAGAAGCTCATCCAAACCCTCATCCTGTTCAAGCCCCCCCTCACTGGGGAGGCTGAGTTTCCTCTGCAGGCAGCCCCTGCAAATGGGAGATCAGCAGGGGGCATTAGTTTTCATTTGCTGAAATCAGCAATTTAATCCTAACTTAACAAGGGCCTGAATCTCCCTCTTCCCGGGCAAAGGCCCTCCCTGGGAATGATTGAATTTCACCTGGTGCAATAAAACAGAGGGCTTCTGCTGAATCAGGCACTCGACTCCCAGGCCTGTAAATCAAAGCCCCTGCTCTTCAGGTTGGAGATGTTATCTCCCCCAGAGCCGACCCATTCGGGGTCCCCTGCTAGTTGTGCAAACTCTCCTACTCAGAGATGACCCTCGCTAATGCATCCTCCCCAAACTCAAAATCCAGCGTGACTCTGGGCCCTCATTCATGAAATCTGGGGCAGCAGGAATTAATTTTACACCCCAGCCCCCAGATTGCCAGATGTGGTCAGTCTCAAAATATCCCCGAGATGCTCGTGGCTGTACCCTCACTGATGGAGCTGAGAAGACAGAATGTGGAAACCAGAGTGTGGAGAGAAACTCCAGTCCAGGTGTTCCCAGAGACTCGGTCCCTCGACCAGGAGAGCAAGGATTGTACAATCAATTTCCCGGAAACCTTTAGCTTAGTGGGGGGTGTTCAATAAAGGCTGTTGGTTAGGATAAAGCACAGCGCTAATCAGCAGAGAGATTTCCTTTAAAGGAGTTTTCAGAATCCGGTGTTGAGTGAATGCCAGGCTTGCGAAAGAGGTGAGATTGACAGAAGCTAAGACCCCCCCCAAATCAGTGTTGCTCTGTTTATCCCCAGTTTCACCTAATAGATACTACAAGCTAAAGTCAGTCCCTCTCCTTAAAAAGACAGGCTTGGTGTTTCCCTGGGAAGCTCCAGCCCGGGAAGCAGCAGAGTGTTGGAACACAGGGGAACAGGGCTGGGCTCCTGCTTTGCCGCTGGCTGTGACCCTTTGTAAGTTGACCTGAGCCTCTGTTTCCTTCCCAGTAAACAGGGGATGGGGGTGGACTAGTTGACTAGATTATCTCTAAGGCCCCTCCCAGCCTTATTGTTTATCTCACTTCTAGAGGCAGAAAGCCTGGTTGGTATCCAGAAGCCAGGAGTGGGGAACATTTCCTCTTCTTGGACTCAGGGGCCGATCCGAATGGAGCATCCTTTTGTCCCTGTCTGTAAGCTGTCCTAGGAAAGCTGCCAGGTTTTTTGGTGGAGCATCGGGAAGCAGCTCTCAAAGACACCTGGCAAGAGTCCGTGGCAGCAGGAGAGATGGCTCCTTTCTCTGAGAGGCCACCGTAGCACTCCCTGGACACCCCCTCCTAGCCTGGTCCGGGTATCTATGTTCAGTGTGGTAGCTGAGGGCTGGCATCTGGGCTCGGCCACCTGTGTGACCTTCGGCCACTCAGCGCCCACCCCATGGGCTTGCTCTGAGTTAGGACACGACATCTGTGAAACACAAAGGACCGTGATGGGGCTGCTCCATAAAGATGGAGAGAGCTGGGGATGCATAGCCTGAGAGGGGTGCAAAGCTCCCTGCGGGCAGGGTCTGGTCCTGTCTATCTCTGCATCCCCCTTCGGGGGGCCCAGGTAGTCAGCCCAGCTGTGTTCAACACCAAAGAACAAGTGAATGTATAGACAAATACGCACAGCTGGCTTGGTGGCCACAAGTTTCCGGCACCTGTCCCAAGACAGAGATGTCTTGTAGGAGAAGCAACTGTGATAAAGATCTTTTCTGGCCCCAAGAAAAGCTGCTACAGAAGCTCTGTCATGTCTCTCCAGTGGAGCCGACTGTGTCCTCGCTGTCCAGTGCTGTGTTCCCTGTGGAGCCTGGACAGCCGTTGCCCAGCGAGGGTGAGCAGGAGGCTAGGAGCCGAGGCAGCAGGACCTCAGCCCACCCCCTTCTCCCAGAATCTGAGCACGGCTTCCCGGCAGGCACGGCATCGGTCCTGTATCCTCTTAGTTATCCAAGCCCTAAACGCGAGCTTAGCAGAATCCCTGCTTAGTGGGAGAAAGACCAGGGCTCTGGTGGCCTCTTCTATCCTTGAGGGCCCTCGGGAAAATCCCATAGCTGCTTAGGACCTTACTTAGCTGTAAAATAAAAAAATCATAACAAGGACGTTTTCTTCCTGAAGGCAGATCCGATCAGTGCTATCTGGCTGGGAGAAGTGCTTTAGCCTGGCTATTGTTCCATTTGACTGTCAATCCCCATCCAGAAAGTCTACTAATCTAGCTGGCAAATCCTAAATTCTTGCAATGCCCCACGCCCCCCCAGGCGGTGAGGGGGCAAGGGGTCCTTCCTGGGACATTCCAATACTCCACCATCGTCTAACAACGAGCTTTTTCCCAAGCACGACCCCGGAGCACCTGTAAAAGTTTCAAAGTGCTCTGTAGCAAAGCCAGAACCCAGAAGTCATTTCTCAGAAGAAAAGAATGGAGTGACGATCTTTGCTCTGGGGCAAATGCAGTGACAGGAGAAGCCGGTTCTGTTCGGAAGGTACTGCTTTTGCGCTACAGATATTCCAGGCTATTACAGATGTGCCCTGCCCACCCCCCCCC